>VMRM01000021.1:550000-632500 GCA_010277075.1 Poeciliopsis retropinna
TTACTGAGAAGGCCCTCGTGTTACATCGTGCTGGAGCTGCTGCAGAGTCTGTGGTGAAGCGCGCGGCGGGTGCAACGGAGACGCATGCAGAGAAACAGAACGATTGGCGCTCCAGCTTTACACCGCAGGTTTATAAAGCGCAACAAACCGCAAAATAACGATAGGAACCGTCCCGGTCGCATCACATGGGTGGCAGAGAGCATCATTCACAGGTCAGCCTGGGGTCACACCAGACAGACACTTTTTATGTTTAGGATCACTACACCAAGGTATAAGTTGGTGTGATCGATAACTTATGTGAAATGTTTTCAAATATATATCATGCATCCCTTCAATCGGACCGAGTGTCAACAGAATAACAGAATCTCCATGGACAGTTGTCTCATGGTACAGCTGACAGTCTGGGCTGAGTTTAGACGAATCCCAAAAACTCACCGTCTCTTTCCCTAAGTCAGAGTCACTATTTCCCATCAAGTATATGCTACTTTTATACAAGTTGATGCAATTCCTAAGGCAGCCTGGGGAAAACGTTCGAAGTGGAAACAGGATGTGGACAGATTTGCAGAAAAGTTGTGCCGATTTGTGAATTTGCTTTAATAGTTTAATTAATGTGAGGATAAATTAAAAATATGCGTCACTGGTTCAGCTGTGATGTCAGCAGTCCTACAGACCTCCAACGCCTTCCAGTCAACCGCTTTAAACGAGGAGTTTAAATCGGTTAAACGAGTCACCTAACCCAGCTAGGGTAGGTGACTCGCCTAGCCAATGAGGGTCAGCCGCCCCTACCTGCTGCAGCCCTGGATGGTGCGGCGGACTCTTGCCCATCCCGCCCTGCTGCCCCGGCTTGGTGGGGGACTGCTGCTGCTGCTGGCTGAGGGCCTGGACCTGCAGCTGCACCGACTGCTGCAGGGCCTGCTGGGGGGACGGCTGCTGCTGCTGCTGGGCCGAGGGGCCCTGGCTCAGGGGCCCCGGCCCCTGGCCCGAGGCCCCCGGCCCCGACGGCCTCTGCTGGCTGTAGGGAATGTGGGACTGCTTCCCGGCCTGGCCGCCCGCCTGCTGGTGGACGGCCGACTGCAGGAAGGAGGCGGGGACGGACACTCCGGCAGGGAAGGTGAAGCCCGGGTTCACCTGGATTCCTGGGAACGCCACCGGGGGCGGGATCACGTAGGCCGACGGCGGGAAGCCTACGGACAAACAGACAGGAAGTTAAATCTGCTTTCCTTTCACAGTAAAAGCCTGGCAGCGTGTAAAACATCCTGACCAGCTTTCAGACTTCAGGATTTCTGTGACCCGGTTCTGATTGTAATCCTCACCAGAGTCAGAGGTTCTGTTTGGCCACTGAACCGGGCCCAGAATCAGAACCACAGGTCCAATTCATGGAAATGGAAAATAGTTGATATTTTTATTTAATCATCAGGGTTCGTCTGATGATTAAATAAGTTTCTTCCTAGAGGTCAGATTTTTCCAAACATGTCAAGGAAGAGAAATATCTTTCATTCCTTGTTCTGCGTGACTTCATACTGGTATCATAACCAACTGGGCCTTACTGGGTCTGCTGGGCAGTGGTGGGAAGGCTCCGGGGTGATGGATGGGGATGAACTGGGACGATCCGGTCGTCTGGGTCTGGGTGACCGGAGTCTTCTTGACCTCTGACACCGGAGTCTTTCTCAGCTCCGTCTGAGCCTTCACCTGAGGGGGAACAGCGGTTACTGCGGGACCAGGAGCCGGGCCCGACGGCACAACCGGGTCAGTTATGGATCCGACCTGCTTCCCGACGTCGGCCGCTTTCTCGTGCGCGGCCTTCTTGACCTCGCTCTTCCTCTTCCCGTCCCTCTTGGGCTCCATCTTGGCGGCGGCCGTGCCGTTGCCCTTGGGGAAGTCGCGGCGCTCCTTGCTGAGCTCTTTCGGCGGCTGGTTCCGGCCCGGTTCCCGGCTCTGCTCCCTGGGCTTGATGTTCTCCTTGAAGGTGACGACGGGCCGCTCGTTGCCGTCGGACCAGGAGCTCTGGGTCTTCCCGGCGGACAGCACCGACTTCAGGCCCGAGTTCCCGCCGTCGTGCAGCGTCTGCTCGCCGTTGGACGACTCCTGCAGCACCGGGGCCTCCTTCTCCTGCGGCTCCTCGACAGGCCTCCTCCGGGATGTCGGTGAGGAAGAGGAGCAGGCCGTCCTCGTTCACCTGGCACCGGATCAGCCTGCCGAGACGGGACACGTGTTCGGTTCTGACCCGTCTGGGTCTCAGACGCACCGAGAGGCGGAGCGGCGAGTCTCACCCCGGCTGGCTGTCGGCGACCCACTTCCCCAGAGCGACGAGCCGCTGGTGGCGGGCGTGGACCGGCAGGCCGTCCCGGTCCACCAGGATGCCCTGGTGACCTTTGGTGAAGTCCAGGCAGCGCAGAGCCGGACGCAGCGCCAGGAAGCCCTGCAGCTCAAACTCCTCCGGCAGCGGCAGCACTGTGGGCGAAACAAACGCACCCTCAGGTACCACCAACCAGAACATTTACCGCTGCCACATTCAGAGCCGTTCACCGATCGCCATTGGTGAAGCTCTTCATCCGGCCGCACCTGAGGAAGAGGAGAGGTCTTCCTCCCTGGGCTGGAAGCTGTTGAGGATGGACACCAGCCACGGCCACACGCTGCGGAGACACAAAGGACACGTTCTCGTCTCAGCGGTTCAGACGCCGCGCCGCATCAGCAACAGGAAGCTGGACTCACTACTTCCTGTTCTCCACGGCTGCTTCCTGGAAGATGCTGGTCCTCAGCTTCAGCCAATCCAGAGACAGCTTGATGGCCGGCAGAGGACACTCCCCCATGATGTCCTCCCCCCGCGTCTTATTGAGCAGAATCCGGCCGCACATCACACCCAGGAAGGACACTGAGGAGACAGGAGGGACACTGAGGAGACAGGAGGGACACTGAGGAGACAGGAAGGACACTGAGGAGACAGGAGGGACACTGAGGAGACAGGAGGGACACTGAGGAGACAGGACGGGAGGGACACCGAGGAGACGGGAAGGACACCGAGGAGACAGGAGGGACACTGAGGAGACAGGAGGGACACTGAGGAGACAGGAGGGACACTGAGGAGACAGGAGGGACACTGAGGAGACAGGAGGGACACCGAGGAGACGGGAAGGACACTGAGGAGACAGGAGGGACACTGAGGAGACAGGACGGGAGGGACACCGAGGAGACGGGAAGGACACCGAGGAGACGGGAAGGACACTGAGGAGACAGGAGGGACACTGAGGAGACAGGAGGGACACCGAGGAGACGGGAAGGACACCGAGGAGACGGGAAGGACACCGAGGAGACGGGAAGGACACCGAGGAGACGGGAAGGACACCTAGGAGACAGGAGGGACACTGAGGAGACAGGAAGGACACCTAGGAGACGGGAAGGACACTGAGGAGACAGGAGGGACACCGAGGAGACAGGAGGGACACTGAGGAGACAGGAGGGACACCGAGGAGACGGGAAGGACACCGAGGAGACGGGAAGGACACCGAGGAGACGGGAAGGACACCTAGGAGACAGGAGGGACACTGAGGAGACAGGAAGGACACCTAGGAGACGGGAAGGACACTGAGGAGACAGGAGGGACACCGAGGAGACAGGAGGGACACCGAGGAGACAGGAGGGACACCGAGGAGACGGGAAGGACACTGAGGAGACAGGAGGGACACTGAGGAGACAGGAAGGACACCTAGGAGACAGGAGGGACACCGAGGAGACGGGAAGGACACCTAGGAGACAGGAGGGACACTGAGGAGACAGGAAGGACACCGAGGAGACGGGAAGGACACCGAGGAGACGGGAAGGACACTGAGGAGACAGGAGGGACACTGAGGAGACAGGAAGGACACCTAGGAGACAGGAGGGACACCGAGGAGACGGGAAGGACACCGAGGAGACGGGAAGGACACCTAGGAGACAGGAGGGACACTGAGGAGACGGGAAGGACACTGAGGAGACAGGAGGGACACTGAGGAGACAGGAGGGACACCGAGGAGACGGGAAGGACACCGAGGAGACGGGAAGGACACCTAGGAGACAGGAGGGACACTGAGGAGACAGGAAGGACACCTAGGAGACAGGAGGGACACTGATGAGAAAGGAGGGACACCTAGGAGACAGGAGGGACACTGAGGAGAAGGGAAGGACACCGAGGAGACGGGAAGGACACCTAGGATACAGGAGGGACACTGAGGAGACAGGAAGGACACCTAGAAGACAGGAGGGACACCGAGGAGAAGGGAAGGACACTGAGGAGACAGGAAGGACACCGAGGAGAAAGGAGGGACACCGAGGAGAAAGGAGGGACACCGAGGAGACGGGAGGGACACTGAGGAGACAGGAGGGACACTGAGGAGAAAGGAGGGACACTGAGGAGACGGGAAGGACACCGAGGAGAAAGGAGGGACACCGAGGAGACGGGAAGGACACCTAGGAGACAGGAGGGACACTGAGGAGACAGGAGGAACACTGAGGAGAAAGGAGGGACACTGAGGAGACAGGAAGGACGGCGGTTCTTACTGAAGAGTCCGAGCAGCTGGAACCAGCTGACCTGCTGCTCGGCGCCGCTCGGCTCTCCGCCGTCAGCCGTCAGGTCTCTGAGGTGATGCAGCTCAAACAGGTTGATGACGGTGATGTGGACCAGCTGCTGGGAGCTGAAGGCTTTCTGCAGGATCAGCCTCTGCACACAGAGAGAGAGAGAGGTGATGACGGTGGTCCAGGTGCGGACCCGACTGGTCCAGGTGCAGGTGTTCTACCTGGAACTGCTCCTCCAGTTTCTCCCGCAGAGCGTCCAGCTTGTCCAGACTCTTGCTCAGGTAGACGTGTCCGTGGAACCGGATGAAGGCTTTGATGAAATCAGAAACGCTCCACTTGGTTTTCACGTCGTCGCGGCTGCAGAGACACAGAGGAGCGTTTACATAGTATTCATGCGCGGCGTCAAAGCCGGGTTGGGGCCGGGTTTGGGCCGGTACCTCTCCAGGGCCTTGGACAGGGCCTTCTGCAGGTTGGTGGAGGCAGCAGGGAAGGGGAACTTGACGGCGATGCTGCGGCAGTAGTAGAAGATGGTGGTGAGGTGATCGCCTTTGGAGGAGGCCAGGATGGCCAGCTGGTTGTAGGGCTGACCTGCAGACCGAGCACAAACATGGCCGCCAAACATCAGTCAGACTACAAACATGGCCGCCAAACGTCAGTCAGACTACAAACATGGCCGCCAAACGTCAGTCAGACTACAAACATGGCCGCCAAACGTCAGTCAGACTACAAACATGGCCGCCAAACGTCAGTCAGACTACAAACATGGCCGCCAAACGTCAGTCAGACTACAAACATGGCCGCCAAACGTCAATCAGACTACAAACATGGCCGCCAAACGTCAATCAGACTACAAACATGGCCGCCAAACGTCAATCAGACTACAAACATGGCCGCCAAACGTCAATCAGACTACAAACATGGCTTGCTCGAGGCCAGTTGGGTTTCCAACCAGCAATCCAACTTCCTACACTCAGGGTCACAGGAGAACCGGAGCCAAAGGCCGGGTTCACCCTGAACGGGTCAAAATCTGACAGAATCGCTGCAACGGAGAACACCTCAACGGTACCAGAAGACCAGCAGAACCGACCAGCAGAACCCCCAGAACCAAGTGGGTCTAGGGTGGACCCAGTGCAACTCACCGTTGGACGGAACCAGCTGGGCCGCATGTCGGTAGTACGACTCCGCCTGGCTGGTCTGGTTCCGGTAGCGAGCTGAAAGAGAGAAACACGGACCGGGTCAGCGTGGATCAGAACCAGACGGCGAGTGGCGGTCCGAGGTTCTGCTGACCGATGTCTCCCAGGTGGACCAGGCAGTGCTGGCAGATGTAGGAGCAGGAGCTGGGCTGCGGCGTGACGATGGCGCCGCTGCCGCCCTGCCGGTTGCTGATGATGCCGAGCTGAGACGATCGGACCCGGCACGGCAGGTCCACGTTGAAGACGGTGCAGAGCTCCTGCAGCAGCTGCAACACAGCAGCAGCCGGTCAGACGCAGCTACTCAACACCGGAACCAGAACCGGAACCGGGTCGTACCTGGGTGTAGAAGCCACTGGCGGCTTCTAGGAACAGCGACAGGTTGGCCTGGACCTCACTGCGGTTCGGGTTGGCCCGGTTCTTGGCCTGGCTCTGCAGCGTGGTAATCTGGTTCTTGAAGGCGTGGTTCCACCTGCAGCAACAGCAAACCAGAAAGGTCAGAGGTCACCAGAGACAAACCCAAAGATGGCGAAGTTCGTTTCCATTCCTGAAGGAAAATAAAGATCAGAAAGAATGAAAACCTTCAGCTCTCAGTTCAACGGTAGCGCTAGCTGCTGCTGTTAGCTGCTGCTGTTAGCTGCTGCTGTTAGCTGCTGCTGTTAGCTGCTGCTAGCTTCTTCTTCTCTGGTTCTGAACGGCCTGGTGATCAACCAGGTGATGATAAAACAAAGTTTTCTCATGACTCCTAAAACTCGCTGGTCCTGAACCTTAAACTAAGATATTTATTTTATTTTATTAAAAACTTGCTGATGGTTCTCAGTTTTCTCATCGGTTTATTGGGCCTGTTGGAGCGCCAAGCCCCGCCTCCTCACCAGGTGACCACAGGTATGGAAGCTGCAGTGGCCAAAACAGACAGACTACCATCAACATGCTGACGACTCACCATAATGTTGGTGTTTCAGACCAATATAAAGTTAATGATATAATAACACATTCACAAACACTGGAAGACATTTTAAATATCCAAAATAAACAAAAACAACAAATAAAATAAATAATCAGGAAACAAAATTATCCTTTAAAAAACGTTTATCACTCAGTTTGTGGTGGGAAGAGAAAAACAGTAAATAATTCAAATGGAGATTATTGAGCTTAGTTTAATTTATCATGCAATTAATTGATTTATTGCAACAATTGATTTATTGTGTGTGTGTGTGTGTGTGTGTGTGTGTGTGTGTGTGTGTGTGTGTGTGTGTGTGTGTGTGTGTGTGTGTGTGTGTGTGTGTGTCCAGCAGCAGCTTACAGATCCTGCTCCACCTTCTTGTCCAGAGCGTACTCCAGGTCCGTCACCAGCATCTTCTGGTAGAGGTCCTGCAGCGCCTGGCGGGACGTCCACACCTCTGCTGCCCCCAGCTTGGAGTCTGGAACCCAGAGAGGAAGAGGAGGGAGCTGAACTCAATCAGACCAGAACCCTTTCTGATCAGTTGGTGATGAAGATCGACTCCAGCCTGTCAGCTTTTTTGCTCCCTTTGAACTTTTTCTCCAATTCACTTAAATCAACATTCAAAGTTGAGCTTCTCCACATTTATAAACAACTTACATTTTTATTGAAACCTAAATTATTTTTAATCCTCAAAAACTTAAAAGAAATATTAAAAGCTGAAATTTGATCAAAATAAACTGAAATATTTTCCTCCGAGGCTTCAAAACTGAAACGAGCCATTTCATTGGCTGTCAGACATCATGTGACTGTGATGTTAACAGGAAGTCCATCAGCTTTCCATGGAGATCAGTTCAATGAAACTGGGTTTGATAGAACCCATCCGGACCCGAGTCGGACTTCAGCCCAGAGAAACTGGGTCCATCAAAAGAACAAATCAGAACCTGATTCGACTGGGCTGAAAGGTTCTGGGGAGCTAAACTAAAACTGAACTGGTCAGGTCAAAGGTCATCAGAGGAAAAGCAGGTCGTCTGTCTGCAGAACATTAACTACAGGAATCTTCAGATAAGTGAAAAAAGATTTTGATACAAATCATGTAATAAACACGTTTATAACATATTTATTACATGTTTGTAACATGCCTATGGTAGCCTGCTAACAGGTGAGACTGGACACACCTGCACCTGTAACCTGTGGCTCACCTGAGGACTTTATTCTGGGTGAAATCAGATTAACCAATCAGAGACCAGAACCAGATAAAAAAAAACTGACAAACTGGATTATCTGCTGGTCAATAAATGAATAAAAACATTTAATCAGAAATATTTTAATTCAAACTTTTCTCAGGGAAAAGCAGAGAGCACTGATTCCTCTTTTTAATCAGTTTTATTCTGTATAAAGTATAAAACATCAGAATCAGGAGCCGACATGTTGAACCGGAACCAGCAGGTCAGAGGTCAAAGGTCAGACACCTGGGTGGAGGTCAGTAAGCCTGATGGTTCACCTGATTCTGTTTGTTTTGGTTATGATGTGATTTCCTCAGCTCAGCAATGAAACGTTTCACTGCATTCAGACCATCTGGTGGTCGCTATGGTAATGTCTCAGACTCGAGCAGGTTTTAACCTGCTGCACCCAATGATGTGGAACCAAACGAAGCCCAGCAGGAAGTAGACCGAGCCCGGACAGGTGTGAGTGTGACGGAGCAGACCTACCTGTCATGTCAGCCTTCAGGGCCTCAGCCTGGCTGCTCGCATGTAAACAGAGAGGAGAAGGAGGTTAGAGACACACAGCAGGACCCCGGCATTCACCTCTTCATCACACCTGCTCCTCTTCCTCCGCACTAAAACATTTAACAGCTCAGATCACATGTCAACATGAAGCCAAGGGGCTCCGGCTACTTCCTGGGTCCAAACCCTAACCCACCACACTGTGAGGCTTCCTAAAGATGAAACTCTTCCTCTCAGCCGTTATTAACTCTGACTATAAGCAGACACAGAGTCTGACGCGACGGTTTCACCTGGAAGAGGCTCCAGCGCAGTAATTACCCCATAAATGTAGCAGTATCGATGCTAACCTGACAACCGCAGAGAAGCTAACAACAAACAAACCGTGTATAAAAACTATTAAACACAAATTAATAAGCTTGTCTGCATCTAACCACAGATTAACTTAATATCCAACATTAGTGGCTGAGAATAAAAGCTGCTGCTGCCCCTGATCACAAATATATGAAGCTAACACCTCATGATGCTAGCTAAGCTAGCTCCAGGCTAACAGCCGAGCAAAACAATCCAGCAGCGGGGAGAAACCTGCTCCTTCCCGGGCCTCCAGAACCTCCGGAACCACCGGAACCACCGGGGCAGGACACGGAGCCCAACTCACCGCAGGTACTGGGCGCAGAGGTTCATTCTCCCGGGTCAAAACCGGTCCTTTAAACTACGACTGGTCCGGAAGCTAACTCTCCTCCAGGCGCCATCATGTTCCTGTGTGACCTGCAGAGGGCCCGCGGTGCGGGGGCGGAGCAGGGGCGGAGAGCCGGGTGGCCCGCGGGGGCCCGAGAGTCAGCTACCGTTTACTATTTAGTGAAAAATACACACACACACACACAGGTGCTTTGTGGTTCTGTGCGGTTTTCTATAATTATCATTTACTTAAATATATCAGTCAAAATAAACAATACCAATGCATACTGAACACTCATTCTGGTCCTCCATTCACTGCTTGACTCATGGATGTTTAACTAGTTGTCAATATCCATAAATTTTATGCTTTTCTTTATCATTCTTAGCAGAAAATATCCCAGATTGAACAGTTTCTTTCAGTTTTCACTGCTGCTGTTCTCGACATAAACATGGCATCAGATGTTTCATCCTGTGGTGTTAGACACCACAGTCTGCAGAACCACCTCATACTAAGCTGTTCACATGTTATTTTACATTAAGAGATTGTAGAATTGTTCAAAGTAAATCATTCGAATCAGAACAGAAATACAAGGCTGAAGACAAACAAACAGCAACATTTAAATGTTCACTAAGCATGTCTGGAGCTAAACTGACTCGTGTCAGACTTAAAAACCAGAATAAAAAACATATTTGTGAACACAGCTCGGGCATGTGATCAGTCAGATTTCCAACTTGCAGAAGAGGTTCTGTTTCTGTCCAGCAGGGGGCAGCAGAGGAGCAGCTCTGCTGAATCACTTCCTGTGATTCAGTGAAACCAGAGACCCCTGATGGGAGGAGCAGAGTCTGACTGGACAGTGGAGATATTCCTGCTTCTGCACTGAACTCTTTTCAGGATGAAAATAAAATGAGGATAAAATTAATGAAAAATTCTTCATAATATGTTTTATTCCATATATTTAGTCTGTTTCTATGTTTATAGTTAAAGGGAGGAGCAACACTGAGCCAACAGATGAAAACATTCTTACAGAAATGAAAGTGAAAGTTTGTCACAGTGATTCCTGAGTTTCTGTGGAGGAAAATGTCCTGTTTCCTTCTGAATACAAAGTTCATGTTTCTCTTCTGGTCCTGGTGATTGCAGCAGAAAACTGCTTTACTGTCTTTCTACAATCAGCAAACAGGAAGTTTGAGGCTTTTCATCTGGACTCAGATCATCTGAAGAGGAAAAACTTCAGGAAGAAACATTTAACAACTTTACACTCATTGTTTGAAGTGAAGTTTCCCTGATCTGTCCTCAGGTTCAGACATGTCTTCTGGCAGCAGCCCGCGCTCTGAGGATCAGTTTCTCTGCTCCATCTGTCTGGATGTGTTCACTGATCCAGTCAGCACAGCATGTGGACACAACTTCTGCAAGACCTGCATCACTCAGCACTGGGATGGAGATGTTAGGTGTCAGTGTCCTTTATGTAAGAAGGAGTTCAAGACGAGACCCGAGCTGGAGATCAATACCTCCATCAAAGAGCTGGTCGATCAGTTCAGACATGAAGCTCAGCAGGAAGCCAGCAGCAGCTCAGAGCAACAAGCTGCCAAACCAGGAGAAGTTCCCTGTGACGTCTGCACCGGACCCAAACTGAAGGCCCTGAAGTCCTGCCTGTGCAGATCCTTTAGTCCTCAGCAGAGGAACCAAACGTCTAACTCAAGCTAAGAGCTTAGTTGATGCATTAAACCTGGTGGAAGGCGCTGCGCACCGATTGCACCATCCCTCCCTTTATTTACAAATTATGTCCACTGTGAATTTTACTAGTTAACATTTTTAACAAAACCACGGCGGATTTCCCTCCATCACTGGAAACTCAACTTTAGTAACTCAGATTTTCAATACAAACTAATAATTAAAGTAGGTTCATATGTAGTTTTTTGAAACAGACTAAAGTTTCTGCAGTCGCCTCCAAGGACAAACAGCAATAAAATAAAATGTCTGACTCTTGCATAAACTGGTGTTGGTTAAACCAGCTTGGAGGAAGGAGGCCAATGGTGGTAAAATGAACATGAAACCGAACCGAACCGGTCCGGTCCAGACTGGTCCGGCTGGACATGAGCAGAAACAGAAGCTGCTCCTGGACAAAGATGGACTCTGACAGACAGAGATGCTTTCAGACGGTTTTATTCTCAACATGGGGCAGCAGACAGGTGTGACCTTTGACCCTGGCCCTTCAGTAGATCAGCAACGGGACGAGAACAAGGAGGAATAAATTAAAACCCACAACAACTCGTCAGGTAAAAAACTAAATTCAGTCAGAAACATTAAATGAGGAAAAAAAAAAAATCAAAGCTTCAAACTCGACAACAAAAACTAGAAGCTTCAAAGAAAAACCATAAAAAAGTTGGTTAGAAAACGTTCAGATTGTGTTTTTGGTTCGTTTCTGTCTCACTGTGCTTCTGTGGCGCCGCAAACGAACCTCCACACACCCACACACACACACGCACACACACACACCTACACACACACCCCACACACACACGCACACACACACACCCACACGCACACACACACATACCCACACACACACACGCACACACACGCACACACACACACCCACACGCACACACACACACCCACACACGCACACACACACACCCACACACACACACGCACACACACACATACCCACACACACACACGCACACACACACACCCCCACACACACACGCACACACACACACACTTACACACACACTCTCTCTCTCTGTACAACAATCAGCCTTCAGTATTTACACCAGAATTCGGTTCTGTCTCTTTAAACGTCCACAGCCTGTCACACAGAGGTGGGCAGAGTCAATCGCAGGCTCCGCCTCTGAACCTGCGTGAGCCAATCAGCAGCTGCTGTTCTTGAACTCGCCGTTCTCAGTGATGGACAGCTTGGTGGGGTTGCTCGGCGACAGGCCGTTGCGGACGCTGGGCGCGCTGTAACGCTCCTTCACCTGCGTCAGCGCCGCCATCAGCCGAGAGTTCGCCGCGTCCAGGGAGTCGATCCGCTTCTCCTGATTGGACAGAGACAGGAAGGGGAGGGGCTAGAAGTCAGTCTGACACTGGTGACTTTCAAAATAAGGGTTGTGAGGGGCTGATAATAAATGCTGTCGGGTTAAAACCACAGAGTCCATCAGAGAGAAGAAAGAACAAGACTCAAAGGTTCAGTTTGCACCAGGTTTAAAGGATAATACTCTAATGCTCTAAATCAGAACCTTTCTGACCCTCGGTACCGGTAACTGGAGGACCATGCAGTGGTTCTGACCCGACAGCAGCAGCTTGAAGGCAGCAGCCAAATGAAACAGCCAAGAAGCTGAAACTGCAGCCCTCCGTTTCCTCCTCCACGCTTCGACCTGAGGAGGAGAAGCTCTGCTGGGTCAGGGGTCAGGGGTCAGGGGGTGTGGGGGTCAGCAGCCAAACCGAAAACAAACACACGCCAACACGCCTGCATCACGGAGAACCTGCTGCTCACCGCAAACCACAGGAAGGAACAGAAACGAGTCACTTCAGGATTTAATGACCATCTATGGATCAGCAGAACCTTCTGCTGAACAGAACCAGAACCTTCTGCTGATCAGAACCTTCTGCTGAACAGAACCTTCTGCTGAACAGAACCTTCTGCTGACCAGAACCTTCTGCTGAACAGAACCTTCTGCTGATCAGAACCTTCTGCTGAACAGAACCTTCTGCTGACCAGAACCTTCTGCTGATCAGAACCTTCTGCTGACCAGAACCAGAACCTTCTGCTGAACAGAACCTTCTGCTGAACAGAACCAGAACCTTCTGCTGAACAGAACCTTCTGCTGAACAGAACCAGAACCTTCTGCTGAACAGAACCTTCTGCTGACCAGAACCAGAACCTTCTGCTGATCAGAACCTTCTGCTGACCAGAACCTTCTGCTGAACAGAACCAGAACCTTCTGCTGAACAGAACCTTCTGCTGACCAGAACCAGAACCTTCTGCTGATCAGAACCTTCTGCTGACCAGAACCTTCTGCTGAACAGAACCTTCTGCTGAACAGAACCTTCTGCTGAACAGAACCTTCTGCTGATCAGAACCTTCTGCTGACCAGAACCTTCTGCTGAACAGAACCTTCTGCTGAACAGAACCTTCTGCTGAACAGAACCAGAACCTTCTGCTGATCAGAACCTTCTGCTGACCAGAACCTTCTGCTGAACAGAACCTTCTGCTGACCAGAACCTTCTGCTGACCAGAACCTTCTGCTGAACAGAACCAGAACCTTCTGCTGATCAGAACCTTCTGCTGAACAGAACCTTCTGCTGATCAGAACCTTCTGCTGAACAGAACCAGAACCTTCTGCTGATCAGAACCTTCTGCTGAACAGAACCTTCTGCTGATCAGAACCTTCTGCTGAACAGAACCTTCTGCTGAACAGAACCAGAACCTTCTGCTGATCAGAACCTTCTGCTGAACAGAACCACTGGAGCAAAACAAAACTTGTGCTGTTCAGTGATCTGAAGAGTCCAGCAGGATGAAACTCTAAAGGTTAACAGAAAGTGACACAATCTGATGAAACGTGACATTAAATATGTTTGTCGTACAGAAAAGCAGTGAATAACATGCGACTCCACATGTTATTCATTATTCAGCCAAATCCATGTTATGAATGAATTAAGAATTAGATCCATTTATTTTGGCTAAATTATTCATGTTGCTGTTGTGTGAACAGTGGATGTGTTGTTGTGATTGTTTGGTGAACGAGTGAAAAACAAATAAACATTTTGGTCTGAAGTGACTCAGAGACAATTTCTCTTATTGTTATAAAACAAACCTTTTGAAAACAGAAAATGTTTTTTATTTTGATGAGTCAAAAACCTGAGAAACTTTTCCGTCATTTTTTATTTTTGGACCTTATTGTTGCAAGAGAAGCAACATTAGAATCCAACAGAACCGCAGAGTAAAACATTGATCCTTTATCCTTAAATAAAGGATCAAGCCTTTATTTAAGGATAATTTATTAAAACTGAAGCGAATATGAAATATCAAACTGTCCTGGTTATGTATTATTATTATAATCTAAACATCTGCAGGGGGAAACTGAGCTTCAAAATACAAATAATCTGAATATGAAACTGAATATGGAACTAAATCAATGTCCAAACATCAAAAATTAATACGAAGCTGATACTTTATACAGGAATCCTGATCTCTGAGTCAGGCTGTTATTTAACAATCATCCTTATTATTATTATTATTATTATTGTTATTGTTATTATTATTATTGTTATTGTTATTATTGTTATTGTTATTATTGTTATCTGAACATTTTCTTGTGTCATGACAGTTTGTAACCATCATCAGTCAGTGTTCAGCCTGCGACCGTCACTCATCACCTGCTCTGATAAATAAGAGAAACATGTTGTTCAGGCAGAAACCCCAGCTGAGCCTCTGAGCTCTCTGATTGGCCGGCTGCGCTCCGGAGGCGTGTTGGCGTTAAGTTGTGTTAAATCAAAACCAGTGGAAAAAGAAACGGCGTGGTGGAGGTGGAGGGGGCGGAGCTACAGTTACTTGCCTGGTTGGTTTATTTCACCTCCATTACTGACCTGAAATCAGTGAAGAGACGTGAGAAGAAACCTAAACGCCACCTGCTGGTCATGTGATGCAGCAGCTGCTTCATCACCTGACTGGCTTCAGCACCTGGTGATGAGGATGAGGATGATGATGGTGTTTCCGTACCTGAGCGTCGATGATCTTCTGCTTGGCTTCGATCACCGCCTGCATCTCTGCGTGGTCCCTCTTCAGCTCCTCCTCCACCGCCATCAGCCTGCAGGAACGCATCATGACGCTTCTCAAAGCTTCTCAGCCAGGTGTGCTGCTCAGGTGAGGCCTTACCTGCAGATGATGCTCTTCATCTGGCAGTCCTTCTCCTCCTGCTGCCTCCGCAGACGCTCCTCGCTGTCCTCCAGCCGGTTCTTGTACTCCAGCAGGAGCTTCTGCATCTGCTGCTCCTGAGCCAGCAGCCGCCGTTCGTACTCCTCCAGACGGCGACCCGACACGCGCAGGCGCTCCTTCAGCCGGGAGATCTCCAGCTCGTACTGCAGACCAGTGAGAGACCAGTTAGAGACCAGTGAGAGACCAGTGAGTGACCAGTTAGAGACCAGTGAGAGACCAGTGAGTGACCAGTTAGAGACTAGTGAGAGACCAGTGAGTGACCAGTTAGAGACTAGTGAGAGACCAGTTAGTGACCAGTGAGTGACCAGTGAGAGACCAGTTAGAGACCAGTGAGAGACCAGTGAGAGACCAGTTAGAGACCAGTTAGAGACCAGTGAGAGAACAGTTAGAGACCAGTGACAGACCAGTGAGAGACCAGTGAGAGACCAGTGAGTGACCAGTTAGAGACCAGTGAGAGACCAGTGAGAGACCAGTGAGTGACCAGTTAGAGACCAGTGAGTGACCAGTTAGAGACCAGTTAGAGACCAGTGAGTGACCAGTTAGAGACCAGTTAGAGACCAGTTAGAGACCAGTGAGAGACCAGTTAGAGACCAGTTAGAGACCAGTGAGTGACCAGTTAGAGACCAGTTAGAGACCAGTGAGTGACCAGTTAGAGACCAGTTAGAGACCAGTGAGAGACCAGTGAGTGACCAGTTAGAGACCAGTTAGAGACCAGTGAGAGACCAGTTAGAGACCAGTTAGAGACCAGTGAGTGACCAGTGAGAGACCAGTGAGTGACCAGTGAGAGACCAGTTAGAGACCAGTTAGAGACCAGTGAGAGAACAGTTAGAGACCAGTGAGAGACCAGTTAGAGACCAGTGACAGACCAGTGAGAGACCAGTGAGAGACCAGTGAGTGACCAGTTAGAGACCAGTGAGAGACCAGTTAGAGACCAGTGAGTGACCAGTTAGAGACCAGTGAGAGACCAGTTAGAGACCAGTGAGAGACCAGTGAGAGACCAATGAGTGACCAGTTAGAGACCAGTGAGAGACCAGTTAGAGACCAGTGAGTGACCAGTTAGAGACCAGTTAGAGACCAGTGACAGACCAGTGAGAGACCAGTGAGTGACCAGTGAGAGACCAGTTAGAGACCAGTTAGAGACCAGTGAGAGAACAGTTAGAGACCAGTGAGAGACCAGTTAGAGACCAGTGACAGACCAGTGAGAGACCAGTGAGAGACCAGTGAGTGACCAGTTAGAGACCAGTGAGAGACCAGTTAGAGACCAGTGAGTGACCAGTTAGAGACCAGTGAGAGACCAGTTAGAGACCAGTGAGAGACCAGTGAGAGACCAATGAGTGACCAGTTAGAGACCAGTGAGAGACCAGTTAGAGACCAGTGAGTGACCAGTTAGAGACCAGTTAGAGACCAGTGAGAGACCAGTGAGAGACCAGTGAGTGACCAGTGAGAGACCAGTTAGACACCAGTTAGAGACCAGTGAGAGAACAGTTAGAGACCAGTGAGTGACCAGTTAGAGACCAGTGAGAGACCAGTTAGAGACCAGTGAGTGACCAGTGAGAGACCAGTTAGAGACCAGTTAGAGACCAGTGAGAGAACAGTTAGAGACCAGTGAGAGACCAGTTAGAGACCAGTGAGAGACCAGTGAGAGACCAGTGAGTGACCAGTGAGAGACCAGTTAGAGACCAGTGAGTGACCAGTTAGAGACCAGTTAGAGACCAGTGACAGACCAGTGAGAGACCAGTGAGTGACCAGTGAGAGACCAGTTAGAGACCAGTTAGAGACCAGTGAGAGAACAGTTAGAGACCAGTGAGTGACCAGTTAGAGACCAGTTAGAGACCAGTGAGAGACCAGTTAGAGACCAGTGACACACCAATGAGAGACCAGTGAGAGACCAGTTAGAGACCAGTGAGAGACCAGTTAGAGACCAGTGAGAGACCAGTGAGAGACCAGTGAGAGACCAGTTAGAGACCAGTGAGAGACCAGTTAGAGACCAGTGACAGACCAGTGAGAGACCAGTTAGAGACCAGTTAGAGACCAGTGAGAGACCAGTTAGAGACCAGTGACACACCAATGAGAGACCAGTGAGAGACCAGTGAGAGACCAGTGAGAGACCAGTTAGAGACCAGTGAGATACCAGTTAGAGACCAGTGACAGACCAGTGAGAGACCAGTTAGAGACCAGTTAGAGACCAGTGAGAGACCAGTTAGAGACCAGTGAGAGACCAGTTAGAGACCAGTGAGTGACCAGTTAGAGACCAGTTAGAGACCAGTGAGAGACCAGTGAGAGACCAGTTAGAGACCAGTGAGTGACCAGTTAGAGACCAGTTAGAGACCAGTGACAGACCAGTGAGAGACCAGTGAGTGACCAGTGAGAGACCAGTTAGAGACCAGTTAGAGACCAGTGAGAGAACAGTTAGAGACCAGTGAGTGACCAGTTAGAGACCAGTTAGAGACCAGTGAGAGACCATTAGAGACCAGTGACACACCAATGAGAGACCAGTGAGAGACCAGTTAGAGACCAGTGAGAGACCAGTTAGAGACCAGTGAGAGACCAGTTAGAGACCAGTGACAGACCAGTGAGAGACCAGTTAGAGACCAGTGAGAGACCAGTGAGAGACCAGTTAGAGACCAGTTAGAGACCAGTGAGAGACCAGTTAGAGACCAGTGACACACCAATGAGAGACCAGTGAGAGACCAGTGAGAGACCAGTTAGAGACCAGTGAGAGACCAGTGAGAGACCAGTTAGAGACCAGTGAGAGACCAGTTAGAGACCAGTGACAGACCAGTGAGAGACCAGTGAGAGACCAGTGAGAGACCAGTTAGAGACCAGTTAGAGACCAGTGAGAGACCAGTGAGAGACCAGTGAGAGACCAGTGAGTGACCAGTTAGAGACCAGTGAGAGACCAGTGAGAGACCAGTGAGTGACCAGTTAGAGACCAGTGAGAGACCAGTGAGAGACCAGTGAGAGACCAGTGAGTGACCAGTTAGAGACCAGTGAGAGACCAGTTAGAGACCAGTGAGAGACCAGTTAGAGACCAGTGAGAGACCAGTGAGTGACCAGTGAGTGACCAGTTAGAGACCAGTGAGAGACCAGTTAGAGACCAGTGAGTGACCAGTGAGAGACCAGTGAGAGACCAGTTAGAGACCAGTGAGAGACCAGTTAGAGACCAGTGAGCAGACCAGTGAGAGACCAGTGAGAGACCAGTTAGAGACCAGTGAGAGACCAGTGAGAGACCAGTGAGTGACCAGTTAGAGACCAGTGAGAGACCAGTTAGAGACCAGTGAGAGACCAGTTAGAGACCAGTTAGAGACCAGTGACAGACCAGTGAGTGACCAGTTAGAGACCAGTGAGAGACCAGTTAGAGACCAGTGAGAGACCAGTGAGAGACCAGTTAGAGACCAGTTAGAGACCAGTTAGAGACCAGTGAGAGACCAGTTAGAGACCAGTGAGTGACCAGTGAGAGACCAGTTAGAGACCAGTGACAGACCAGTGAGTGACCAGTTAGAGACCAGTTAGAGACCAGTTACCTTCTCCGTTTTGCGGCCTTCCTCTCCTCCCTCCTCCTCCTCATACTGGCCGTTGTTCAGGACCCACGCCGCCGTTCGCTCCACCGGAGACATGGCTGCCGCCTCCACCGGCGCTGCCACCTGGATCAGATGGTGACATCATCACAGGCCGTCAGCCAATCAGAGAGCAGCAATATAGTTCCATTAGAGAAACTAAACTGAAGTGATGATCTTTGTCCCTAAAGAGGAACGCTGCTGGAACCTGGGAGGAGTGACGACCTTTGACCTGAGCCTTCAGAGACACAGAAGGACAGTTCCACAGTCGGCCTTCCGTCACCAGAACAGAACCTCCCGCAGTCTTAAGAGGTGGTGCTGCAACGACCCTGGTGCCTGACGGTCAACGGACGGTCTGATGGAGGGACCGAACCTGCAGCCGTCCGACCGCAACATCTGCCGCGCTCCTCCTGAGCGCCGGCCTGCCAGCAACCAATGCTGGAATGTGCTACACAGATAAACGTGATTCCTACCTGAGGCGACGGCTTGGCGCCGCTCCTGGAGGGCGGAGTCACGTTCTCCGGGGCGCTGATGGACGGCTGGCGGTTGGAGGGCGTCGGCTCGGTGTTGGCGCTGCTGCTGCTTCGCAGCGAAGCGCTCTGAGGCTGAGAGCGCGGCGTCCTGGCCCCGCCCCCTCCGCGGCTCTGCTGTTCAACCTTGACGATGTGGGCGGTGCCCGCCGTGGCCGTCTGGCGGGGGACGGCCACGGCAGTGGCGGCGCCCAGCGGCGGGTGGCGGCGCGGGGTGGAGCAGGCTTCGCTCTGGGTGCTCCGCCTGCTGCCGACCTCGTCCAAGCTGCTGTTGGACGCCACGCGACCTTTGCCCCCCGCCTGGCTGCCGAAGTCGTCCGAGTTGCTGTGGCTGTTGTGCGAGCTCTCGGTGCTCAGGTTGTCGGAGCTGGAGTCGCGCTGCAGGGAGTGGGCGGAGCGAGTGGACAGGCTGTGGGCGGCGTTGCTCAGGTGGTAGACGGGGTTCTGGAAGGACAGCGGCTGCAGGCTGCGCTGCAGCTGCTGCTGCTGCTGCTGCTGCTGCTGCTGCTGCTGCTGCTGCTGCTGCTGCTGCTGCTGCTGCAGCTGCTGCTGGCCGAGCGACGGCGGCAGCGGACGCCTCACCTGCGGCGCGCTCTGCGGCTGCCCGTCTCTGGGGGGGGCTTTGGATTGGTGCGTCGCCGGCTGAGGGGTCACCGGGTTGGAGTGGGCGTAAGTCACTGGGGGCGGGGCGTGGCCTAGGGAGGCCTGAGAGCCGACCCTGCTGAGGCGGGGAGGGGCCTCGTGGGGCGCCGGGGGCCCTTTGGGGCCATGAAGGCTCTGAGAGTCCTGGAGGTCCACCAGAGAGACGCTGCGGCCGTTGGGCAGCAGGCCGTCCCGCTCCTCGTGGTCCGAGAAGCCGGCGTGGGCAGAGGGATGCTGCTGAGCCAGCAGGGGGCGCTGGCTTCGACCGTAAGCTTCGGTCTGCTCACCGACCGGACACTGAAGGCTGCGGCTGCAGGAAGTCGCAGAAACACAGACGTTACAGACAGAACGCAGCTTCTTCCTGTCTCTAAGAATTGCTGGGTTTTATAATAAACTTTATTCATAATTCTGCAGAAGGAATCTTTGGATTACAGTTTCCACAATATGGCTGTGGACAGACTGGCTGCCATTCCTCTGACAGCGTGGCACAAAGGGCCTAGTTCAAGTCCAGAGCCAAGAAGAGACGCTTCATCGCAGCCTGAGCTAAACATTAGCCCACCCTGCAGCTAGCATGTTGTCACCAGAAACCGAACAGCCGGCTTTGTTTCCAGGGAGCCGAGGAGGTGCAGCTGGTGTAAGACATCCTCTGATCACTTAGATAAACGATCAAAGTGATCAGAGGATCACTGCCAGCGATCAGGTCAGAGGTCGTCTGGGCAGAGACAGATTTAATGTCTGATTGTGTTCTGAGTTCTGCAGGTTTATGGATTCGCTACCAGCTTATTAAAGTCTTCCTGTTTACAGGAAGTCGTTCACATTAACCCCTAACAGAACGCCACTTCCTGTCTAGCTGAGTAACCTCTGGTCTCTGATTGGTCACCTGTCGGCGGGGTCCTCAAAGATGCGCTGCAGCCCTGACGACACGCTGCCGCTGGCGTTGTGGGCGGGGCTGTTGTCCTGGAAACGCCTCAGCTGCTGCTGGATGGGCGTGGGCGCCGACAGGCAGCGGGAGATATCTCCCAGAATCCTCGGCAGCGGGCCCAGCTTCGCTACGGTGGCCTGCAGGAATGAATTTTCACCCTGTGGTCGCCGTGTGGTGGTGTGTTTGAGTGCAGACGGGCGGAGGGGGAGCGTCGGGTGGAGGCGGGAAAAGCGAAAGATGGAGGCAGGAAGTGAACAGAAAGAGGAAGAAAACATGAGGAAACGTCATGGAAACCAAACGGAGTGGAACATCATGCTGCTACTGAACAGAACCAGAACACAGCGCAGCCATGCTGAGAGCGCCTCCTACAGGTGAGACGGTGAGGGGGCGGGGCAGGGGGCGGGGCATGCTGTGGTGGTCGGTCCGGCGGCGTTAATGAGGTTATGAGTCCAGACAAACACACCAATAATCAATAATCACATTTAACACAGTAATTAATGAGCTGAACTGAAGCTGCAGATATTTATTCTGCAGTTTATTAAAACAGTTTTCACTTTCTGGAAATCATTTCTATAGATATAAAGTAGATCTGCTTTGTTTCTGAACAGCATGAAATCATCTAAAATAAAGATTTAAACATCCAGTTCAAAGGTTTCAACTCATTCTTGAAGTTTAGTGAAATATTTAAACATTTTGTTATTTTTAAGACGATCAGCTGCAGATCAATTAACTTCATCTGAAAGCAGGAAGAGGATTTATGGATCAGAGAAACTGATCATATTCAGATAACGATCAATCTGCCTGACTAAAGGTCTGAACGCATTCCTGCAGGAAACGCATTCTGGGCCGGTGGTCGTCATGACGACGGGCCCGTTGTCATGACGAGCACCGTTTAATGCTGATCATAAACCTTTCTGTGATCAGGAAGTGATCAGGAAAGGTTTGATTCTTTGTCACAGTTGTGATTGTGGGAATAAATGAATCCAGGATTTTTGTACAATAACTGAACAAATGTGAGACACCAGGAGAGACGGGATCAAACGGATCCAAGACGGAATATTTTCATGTGGTAGACGTATTTAATCCAGGGATTACGGGTTTTATTTGGACCAGATTATTTTCCTTTATCTGCATGATTCTGATTCATTCATCAACATGTTTCAGTCGCTGATCGTGTTTCTGCTTCCTGCCTGAAGCTTCACAGATCTGCTGGCTCAGCAGGTTAAACACGACGCATGTGGCGCTCATAACGACCCGCGAGTTAATGGCTGCAGCTACTGAATCACGGCTGGGCTTAAGGAACCTAAACACACACACACACACACACACACACCTTGTCCAGCTGGGACACGACCTCCCACAGCAGGGCGTGCAGCACCGACAGCTCGCGGCCCAGGTCGACGTAGCCCTCGAAGCCCGGCGTGTTGGACAGAGTCTCCGGGTCGGAGATCTCCGACAGGAAGCGCATCATCCCGGCCCACTCGTGCTCCAGGAAGTCGTTCATGAAGGCCATGTACTCCTCCTTGTTCCCGAACCTGCCGAGGATTCGGGCGTCAGTCCGAGGAGCGGCGGCCGGACCCGACGGATCGGCCGCTGACACTCACTTGGTGAAGTTGGCGAGGTTCTGGATGACCTTGGCGATGAGCGTGAGCGTCCTGGAGGTGCGGTCGTCGGGGTACTCCTGCATCAGGTTGAAGAGCGACGGCGACATGATGGCGGGACACAGGAAGCGCAGGAAGAGCGAGGCGCTGATCAGACGCTTGCTGATGTCGTGAGGATGGCCGCGGGCGACGCACTGCTGCTTCCACGACGCAAACACTTCCTTCAGCTCCCGAGGGAAAACGCTGCAGCACAGCGGGACGGAACCGAGCGGGTCAGAGCTACTGGTTCTACTGGTTCTACTGGTCCTACTGGTTTTACTGGTTCTACTGGTTCTACTGGTTTTACTGGTCCTACTGGTTCTACTGGTTTTACTGGTTCTACTGGTTTTACTGGTCCTACTGGTTCTACTGGTTCTACTGGTCCTACTGGTTTTACTGGTCTACTGGTTTACTGGTCCTACTGGTTCTACTGGTTCTACTGGTTTTAGTGGGTCTACTGGTCCTACTGGTTTTACTGGTCCTACTGGTTCTACTGGTTTTACTGGTCCTACTGGTTCTACTGGTTCTACTGGTTCTACTGGTCTACTGGTTTTACTGGTTCTACTGGTTTTACTGGTCCTACTGGTTCTACTGGTTCTACTGGTTTTACTGGTTCTACTGGTTTTACTGGTTCTACTGGTCCTACTGGTTCTACTGGTTTTACTGGTTTTAGTGGGTCTACTGGTTCTACTTGTCCTACTGGTTCTACTGGTTCTACTGGTTTTACTGGTCCTACTGGTTCTACTGGTTCTACTGGTTTTACTGGTTCTACTGGTTTTACTGGTTCTACTAGTCCTACTGGTTCTACTGGTTTTACTGGTTTTAGTGGGTCTACTGGTTCTACTTGTCCTACTGGTTTTACTGGTTCTACTGGTTTTACTGGTTCTACTGGTCCTACTGGTTCTACTGGTTCTACTGGTCCTACTGGTTTTACTGGTTCTACTGGTCCTACTGGTTTTACTGGTTCTACTGGTTTTACTGGTTTTACTGGTTCTACTGGTCCTACTGGTTTTACTGGTTCTACTGGTTCTACTGGTCCTACTGGTCCTACTGGTTTTACTGGTTCTACTGGTTTTACTGGTCCTACTGGTTCTACTGGTTTTACTGGTTCTACTGGTTCTACTGGTTTTACTGGTTCTACTGGTCCTACTGGTTCTACTGGTTCTACTGGTCCTACTGGTTTTACTGGTTTTACTGGTTCTACTGGTCCTACTGGTTTTACTGGTTCTACTGGTTTTACTGGTTCTACTGGTTCTACTGGTCCTACTGGTTTTACTGGTTCTACTGGTTTTACTGGTCCTACTGGTTCTACTGGTCCTACTGGTTTTACTGGTTCTACTGGTTTTACTGGTTCTACTGGTTTTACTGGTTCTACTGGTCCTACTGGTTCTACTGGTCCTACTGGTTTTACTGGTTCTACTGGTTCAACTGGTTTTACTGGTTCTACTGGTTTTACTGGTTCTACTGGTCCTACTGATTTTACTGGGTCTACTGGGCCTCAGACCCTCAGAACCTTTGGGTCGGCGCCGGCTCACCAGTAGGAGTTGATGATCTTGCAGAAGGCGAGCTCGCAGCACATCTTCAGGTTGCTCTGATGTTCCGTCAGGTCGCTGCCGGAACATCGGCTCGGGTCCACCTCGCAGTTCTCGTCCGACTCGTACAGAGCCTTGATGAACTCCCCTGGAGAAACACAGAGCCCGTCAGAACCGGACCGGCAGAACCTTCTGACTCGGTCTACGTCTGGAGGACAGGAGGTTCTACAGGACGGGAGGTTCTGCAGGACGGGAGGTTCTACAGGACGGGAGGTTCTGCAGGATGGGAGGTTCTACAGGACCTGATCCAAAAGTTCATGTTTGTGACAGAAACACTCAGACGAAGAGGAGGAAGCGGAGCTGCTTCATCGTTCAGAGAGGAACAGACCAGAAGGTGTGAAAGGTCGTCCAGGCCGGCGATCGGACCCGGCCGGACTCACCCAGCGCGTCGTGAAGGTACTTCTGTCCCACCAGCTTCAGGTATTCCTCGATGGCCTTGGTGGCCAGCGTGTTCTCCCTGAAGATCAGGACGTCGTGGTCGGCGCAGCGGTCCACCTCTGACATCACCAGGTCGGTCAGGAAGTCCTGAACAGAACATGAAGGTCACTGACCGGACCTGAGGAACCGGAACCGGAACCGGAACCAGGCGGGTTCTGGTCTGAAACTGGCAGCAGAACCCGAGCGGCTCGAGGCATTCCTCAGGGATCGGATCATAAAAGTTCATTTCAGAAATAAATCTACAGAAATTCTCAGAATCAGAAAACAGCAAAACTAAAGAAAATTTATTCCATTTTAGGTGTAAAAGAGATAAAACTTAAATATTCAGACTTTAAATGTTTTATAGTAAAACTCTAAATAAAATTAATTTTTCTGACTTGTGAATAAATATTAATGTATCAACTTTAAAACTCAATAAATGATTAAAGTTTAACTGCACACAGTAACTGATTCATCTACAATCATGTATTCATCTGTTCATGTATTCACCTGTTCATGCGTTCATGTGTTAATGCGTTCATGTATTCATCTGTTCATGTATTCATGCGTTCATGTGTTCATGCTCATCTGTTCATGTGTTCCTGTGTTCATGCGTTCATGTGTTAATGCGTTCATGTATTCATCTGTTCCTGTGTTCATGCGTTCATGTGTTAATGCGTTCATGTATTCATCTGTTCATGCGTTCATGTATTCATGTGTTCCTGTGTTCATGCGTTCATGTGTTAATGCGTTCATGTATTCATCTGTTCATGCGTTCATGTGTTCATGTGTTCATCCAGTCCCAGACCGTTTTGGGCTCCACAGCATCAGAAATTCAATAAAACACTAAGTGGAATGAAGTGAGTTTCTGGATCTGGGCAGCAGGGGGCGCCAGAGCAGACGTTTATGTGACCATAGTAGAGCAGAGTGCGGTGCTGGTTCTGGTTCTGGTGCTGGTTCTGACCTTGGCCCGGCCCGTGCTCTGCAGGATGTGCACCAGGGCGCACGCCATCTCCTCCTTGTTGCGGACGCTGATGACGGGCTCCAGCACGGAGCACAGCATGCCGTAGTTGTTGGTGACGAACTCTGCGAACTCCTTGTACTGCTCCATGGGCAGGATGGAGATGGTCTGGAAGCGGGACTTGATCCGGATGGACGGGCCGCCGCCCTTGGCCTTGCTGGAGGTCGGCGTGCTGACCGGGTACCACTTCTCCACGAACTGGCGGCCCGTCACGCCGGCCACCGGGATGTTCACCAGCCCGACGTAGTTGTTCTTGTCCTTCTTCTTCTTCTTGTCGCCGTCGCGGTAGATGTGCACGGTGATGCTGCGCACGGCGGGCAGGCTGCAGAAGTCGAAGTGCTCGCCCCAGAACAGGCTGTCGGACCGGGCCTTGCTGGTGGTCCGGGCGTACAGGACGTCGTCCAGGCAAAGCTCGCAGAAGTACCGCTTCTTGGGCGCCAGGTCTTTGGCCTCGATGATCCACAGGCGCAGCAGGTTCTCTGCCCGCCGGCAGTTGTCCTGGAAACGAGCAACAGAACCAGAACTTTACGGAAGGTTCTGGACCAGAACCAGGCCTGGGCCGCGCAGCCAGTAATTATCAAATCAGATTTGTACTTTCAGAAAGTGGATTTTCTTTCCAACTTCCCTCCTGGGGAAATTATTGATTATGAGAATCAAATCAGAATCTTAACTCTGCAAAATGTTTCTGATCCATTTTCACCCAAATATCTGACCTGAAATTAAACAAGATCATCTGAAAACATGGAAGATTCTTTTAATTCAGCAAAACTGATGGAAATATGATCAGGAAAACAACCTGCAGGACTTTTATTTCCAATCCACTAAAATATTCACATTAGAAACTCGGTGAGATTTTAATGAGAAATAATCTCATATCTGGATCTGATTCCGTAATCAACACAAATGATAATTTAATATTTGTGATGAAAGATAATATCTTTATCTGTAAAAGCAACATTAAAGTTAAAGTTGCTCCAAATTGATTTGGTTGTTTTCATGTTTATTTTAATCAGTAAAACATGAAATAAATCTTGATGTTACATTTATTCTGCTAATCAATGATTTTACCGAGCCTGAATCGACTCGAAATACCAGAAGGTTCTGGTGGAGTCGGTTCTGGCTCCAGAACCGGGCCGGGTCTCACCTTGTTGGGCTGGACGGTTCTCCTCAGGTTCTCCATCCACTTGTCCCGCTCCGAGGCCGACGTGCAGCTGAAGCACTTGCTGCCTCCGGCGTAGGTCACCTGGGGGCGAGAGGGCGGGTGAGCGGCCCGGCGGGCGGGGCGGAACCGGGCCGGAACCGGGCCGGGCCTCACCTCGAAGCAGAACTCCTGGCCCAGCACGCTGCTGTGCAGAGGCTTGATGAACACGTCCTCCTCCATGCTGAGGTCCAGAGCCTCGGCGGCGCCGCCGGGGCTCAGCAAGGACTCATGGGAAACCGCCTCCTTCAGCCGGGGCAGCCCGCGGGCCCTGCAGCAGAACCGGGTCAGAACAGGGTCAGAACCAGGGAGGAAAAGGATCTTGATCGGTTCTGTTTCAGGGCCGGTCCAACAGAACCAGAACCAGTTCCAGAATGTTTCCTTCTTCTGTTTCTGCAGCCGTGTTTCAGCTGGTTCTGGTCCGGTCGGAGGCGATCAGAACCACGGCCAGAACTTCTTGGGTTCTGCTGATCCAACCCACGTGTTCACCGGGTCAGTACCTCACAACTGAACAAACCTACAACTTGTGATCAGAACCAGAACCTGAACCCGTCCGCATCATCGATGAGTTAACTCACAGACAGACCTGTGGTTCTGGTTCTGGTCGGGTTGTGAGCGGAGCGGTACCTGTCCGGGTCGGCGGGCCGCAGCGACGGCAGTCTGAAGCTGGTGTTCCGGTCCAGTTTGGTCTGGCTCTTGGTTCTCTTGATGGAGCCTTTCAGTCGTTTGCTGAAGAAGTTCTGAAAGAGAAGCAGAACCGGGTCAGGCCGAGGCGATGACCTCTGACCCCCAGCTGTCACACTTTGGGAATCTTTTCCTCCCACTCAACTTTCCCTGAGTCTGCTCTGTGACGCCCAGCTGCTTCGAACCAGCCAGAACCGGGCCAGAACCGGGTCAGAGCTTTTCAACCTGCAGCTCATCTGTCACTATGGAGGCAGAGCGGCCTGGTTTCCTGACATATTACTGTCCTTAAACGCATCGTCAGACTGCCAGGCTGCAACATTAACTCGGAGGAACTCCAAGTGGATTTGTCTTATTAGGACTTGGACCAACGGTACATGTTCTAATAAAGTAAGACAAGACATGGACTAGACTGTCAGACCAGTTGGACTCGTCTTTTGCCGAGTCCGTCAGATGACCAGGATGTAGCCTGTAGCTAAGAAACAGCACAACTAAACTAGGACTTGGTTTTCTACAGAACGGACCGGGACCTTCAAACACGTCACACTCGGCCTGGACAGAACCTGAAGGAACCGTTCTGATGTGTCTCCAGAATATAAACGTCCTGCAGGTCCCGAGTCTCTGGTTCACCTGCTGCTACAGGTGCAGCGGGATTCTGGACGCCTCTCATTGAGAGCAACTTCTAAACCAGGCAGATGAGCTGGTTTAGGTGCAGGACTCACCGGCACTTTGAAAGGAGAAGAGTTGGGATTGTCGACCGCCAGGTTCTTCTCTGAGCTGCCCAAACCGGAAATGCTCCTCCTCCTCGGAGACCGCTCCGAAGACACTTCTGAGGAGACGGACGGAGAGACAATTAGTTCATTTCAACCAGAGCAGAATGTTTCTCCTGTTTTTCCCACTAATGTCCGTCATCATCTGGACGGACGGACTGATGTCTGCATTCAGAGACGATGGAGGACAAACAGGACGGATGGACGGTTACCAGAACGATCTCTGGACCGTGAAGCTGAACGCTCCACTGCTGAAGGAAAACTGCTGCAAACTGAACCAGACCTGCAGGAACTAAACCGGAGACAGACATTGGCTCTGATCTGATTCCGAAGCGTCCAATCAGCAGCGAGCGCCGTCCTCATGATGTTTACATGCGATGGAGGCCTCCTGCAGCAGGAACGTCGGAGCTGCAGCGAACGCAGCATGCAGCAGCCGGGCCGCAGCAGGACGCTCGCTGCATGCAGCAGCGCCGCAGCAGGAACTTTCATGCACACACACAGAAGCAGCCGGAGGGGGAGACGCGGCGGCGGCGGTCCCAAACGCGGACGCCGTCGCCGCTCTTTGTCCCAGACACAAAGTTCAGGCAGCATGCTGCAGGAAGTGAGACGGCTCGGTCACATGACTGAAACATACCTCGATCGCAGCTGTTCCCCATCATCTGAGGAGGACACACACACACACACACACACACACAGGGTCAGACGGGATTGGCCGGAGCAGCTGCCGCCCGCCAGCCAATCAGCTCCAGCTGCAAACATCCGTCTGCGTCCCGTCGACATCCTGCATCCTGCCTCTCCCTCCTCAGCAGTAACTCTATCCTCCAGGTTTACCGCATCTATCCAATCAATCCTGCAGCTTCCTCTCCTCCTCCTCATCATCATCATCATCCTCTCTCTCCTCTTCCTGCTGGTGCTCCTCCTCCTCCTCCTCCTCCTCCTCCTCCTCTTCCTCTCTCTCCTGTCCTGATGTGGGATGCTGCTCTGGGTGCCGTTATCCCAGTGGCTCAGATTTGCCGTTTCCTCTCCCGCTGCAGCTCTGGGTCAGAGGTCAGGGGTCGGCTGATCGCGGCTCCATCCGTGATCCAGCGGCTCTGCTGTTTGTCCAGAAGATTCACCCAACAAAGAGGCAGCAGCTCAGCATGACAACACTCTTCAGTGTGGACGTTGTGCTGCAGGAAGCTGTGCTCTGACTGACGAACGTTTTTAAAACGAAGCCAGAGGAACCAGAGAGAGTCAGGCTGCGGCAGAGCGAGAGAGAGCAGGACTTCACACAGATAGCGGTTGGAAAACGCTGCAGCCTGTTAGCTACATTAGAAAATGTGATGAAGATGTTTCTGTTTTCTGTCTCTGACACTAAATGATCTGCAGTTTCATGTTTTCCTGTTTTGAGTTTTTGCTGCTGTGAGATTTTCCAACTGGCTAAAGATTAGCATGAAAACCTCATCAGGCAACAATCACTGACAGCAAACATGAATATTACAAACCTCATATCGTGATAAGTTACTGCGCAACATGCTAGCTGCTAGCCGCACACAGTGTGACGTCGCCTCCGGTGAGAACATGAACATTAGCCGCAGGAAGAACGTAAATGTTCCCGGTGGGATGACCTTTGACCCAGAGACAGGAGGACAACATCAGGTGAAGTTTGTACCTTTAAGGCGAGTCATGCTGCCCTTTGACCTTTCCATGTTGGAGTTTACTTCATGTAACAATCAGTTTATGTGTATTATTGTTGTTAATTTGGTGATTTTTGATCCTTTGTGTGAAGCTGCGTCTCCTGATGCTTCCTGCTGTCGCTCCAACCGGATCAGAACTGAACAGAACCGGACTTCAGCTTCTGTCACCGGACGGCTGTATTGTTTCCCGTCGTCTGGGTGACGGCAGCTTCATCCTCCTCTGCTCGTTGAGGCGGTATCGATTGGACCCGGATCGATGCGTTCGGAGGATCCTGCAGCGTCTCGGCTGACAGAGGCGGCCTGACCTTCACAGACGGGTCACAGGAACTGGGACAGACTGGAGCCCAGCAGCAGCTCCAGTTTCTGTGTCACCTGCTCCAGTTTTCAGAACCAGCAGGCCCGTTTGGGTCGCTCCCGTCCACAGAGCTGAACGGGCCGAAGCCTCCAGCTCTCCGCAAAGATCTGCAGGAAAAACGCTGCTAAAGATAAACCAGAGGAACTCAGAGCGGAAAACCAGACCGTCAACCACCCAGAGACCCGGAGAGACCCGGACAGACCCGGACAGACCCGGACAGACCCGGAGAGACCCGGACAGACCCGGAGAGACCCGGAGAGACCCGGACAGACCCGGAAGACCCGGAGAGACCCGAGACCGAGACCCGGACAGACCCGGACAGACCCGGAGAGACCCGGACAGACCCGGAGAGACCCGGAGAGACCCGGACAGACCCGGAGAGACCCGGACAGACCCGGAGAGACCCGGAGAGACCCGGACAGACCCGGAGAGACCCGGACAGACCCGGACAGACCCGGAGAGACCCGGAGAGACCCGGAGAGACCCGGAGAGACCCGGAGAGACCCGGACAGACCCGGAGAGACCCGAGAGACCCGGACAGACCCGAGAGACCGAGAGACCCGGAGAGACCCGGAGAGACCCGGAGAGACCCGGAGAGACCCGGAGAGACCCGGACAGACCCGGAGAGACCCGGACAGACCCGGAGAGACCCGGAGAGACCCGGACAGACCCGGACACACCCGGTTCTACTGGCAGGATGGCTGCTGGTTCTGAAGAGCTGCTGCTGCTGCTCAGGTTTCACATCCCTGGAGAGTTTTAACTGAAGGGTTTTTCCTGCAGCAGAGTGATGGATGGGAATGGGATCCACTTCAGAACCAGAGCCAGAACCAGAACCAGATGTTTCTTACTGCAGAAAACCCAAAGAACCCGAGCAGATTCTGCAGAACTCGGCTGTTGACCCGTTCATTAAAGCAGGTGAGTTTCAGCAGGAAGCTGTGGATCCTGAATCCTTCCAGAAACTGTTGAATCAGAACCAGAACCGGGTCAAAGCGGGTCAGCAGGTGCAGAACCATCCTGGGAACCTGTCATTACATTCCCGCCTGCTCTGGAAACAAACAGCCAGAAATAACTCCGGACACCATCAGGTGGTTTCGGTTTGGGACGGCGCAGGAATGCAGGTCCGAAACCATCGGGTTCAGCTGTGCCGGTCCAGAACCGCTGCCTTCAGGTCCAACTCAACATGCTGGGATAAATCTCTGCAGCTGAGCAGGAAAACACGCTGAGGCCCATCCGTTTCTGCTCGTATTCCTGGGAACGCTCCGGATCATTCCGGGTCCTAAAATTCTGTCTGGATTCAGGTTCTTCCTGCAAAAACACATCTGCCTCCGTTCGGATCGAAGCTTCCCACCACGAGAAACTGAACTTTCACCTGTTTACCCTTTGACCCCGGACGTGGGCGGAGCCGCGCTGCAGACGGACTGAAGGTGAGGAGTGATGTCAGCCAGCGGCGGGAATGCTGGGAATGTTTGAGACGCTCCTGTTCGTTCATTCAGGACCTCAGACAGGAAGCAGCTGCTGAAACCTTTGTGTTGCTGGGTGGAGCTCAAATACCAGCAAACCTGAACGCACCTGAACGCACCGGAACACCTGAACGCACCGGAACGCACCGGAACACCTGAACGCACCTGAACGCACCTGAACGCACCTGAACGCACCTGAACGCACCGGAACACCTGAACGCACCGGAACGCACCGGAACACCTGAACGCACCGGAACACCTGAACGCACCTGAACGCACCGGAACACCTGAACGCACCGGAACACCTGAACGCACCTGAACGCACCTGAACGCACCGGAACACCTGAACGCACCGGAACACCTGAACGCACCTGAACGCACCGGAACACCTGAACGCACCGGAACACCTGAACGCACCTGAACACCGGAACGCACCGGAACGCACCGGAACACCTGAACGCACCTGAACGCACCGGAACACCTGAACGCACCTGAACGCACCTGAACACTTGAACGCACCTGAACACACCGGAACACTTGAACGCACCTGAACACTTGAACGCACCTGAACGCACCTGAACGCATCACACTGTGAACCGCCCTCTCTGCTCCAGAGGCTGAAAGCTTCTCGCTGCAGAACCAAACGGTTCCTTTAGTTTCCCTTTGGTTCTTCTGACTAATTAATCATTTAAGGAAAATAAATTAAAATTAAAATTTTACTGTTTCACATATAAAAACACAAAGACAAACATTAGAAAATATTTAAATCTTAATAAACATTTTAGCTAAAAGCATGTCTGATATTTCTGGACATAGTTACCACTCAGTTTTTATTAACGCATTAAATTTTTCAAGCTTTTAGGAAATTATAATAGCTGAGAAAATCCCAGGACTTAGCCAGAGATGCTAGCATTAGCATGCTAATGTTTATTTGTTGTAGTGATAATTCAGTAGCACCTCTGCATGCTAACATCAGCTTGTTAAATGTTATTTTTTATATACTGGCTGAATTTTGACATTTCTTCTGCTATCTTAGTTTTGTTTTGTATTTTTCAAGCTAACTGGCATTCCCACAGTAATGTTAGAAAACATTTATTTTTGCTCTAATATAACAAGCTAATCATGTCATCACTGTTCTGCTCCTGACGTGTCAGCACTGACATCGCCTTTATGAAGGATAAATGTTTTGTCTAAATGTGATATTTTGGTGTAATTTAGAAAGCTGGTTGGAGGGAAAACGCCTGCATGAGATTTTCAGATCTCCTGAGGAATCCATCCAAAATGGTGGCTGTGCGTTTCTTCATCTCTGATTTTCTTATGAATCTTGGTGAACTTTCTTCTTCTTCCTGGATTCTCCAGAGAAACAAGCAGCAGCTCCGAACCGTCTTCCTCCTGCGATGCGTCCTTCATCCCTGCCGTGGTCACAGAGCTCAGCTTTCACAGCAAACATTCAGAGAATGAAGGAACCGGCTCTGCATTCCTCTGAACTTATTAGCCGAGCCGTCGGGTCGGACCGGGCCGAATTAACACGACCGGCCCTGAACGCAGCACGCAGTTACCCCCAACCTGACCTGCAGACAAGACACACCTTGCTGCAGCTGACATCATGAAAGCCCTGCTGTGATTGGCTGACAGGTGAGCGAAGCGTCACGCCCGACTGAGAGCAACAACGATTCAGGTCCTGAAACTCGCCTGGCCAGAAATCAGCTGATCGGGATGTGAGACCAGATCACCGGCTGCAGCACCCAGCAAAACCAGCAAAACCAGCAAAACCCACCAAATTCAATCAGCCGGTCAGGATTTTAAACGCCATGAATCTCGGTTCTGGGTACCAAACGTTCTGGTTCTGTTGGATCCATCCGAGGAGGAGGTCGGGGTCAGGTCACCATTTTAATTCTGTTTCTGGACTTCCTCCATAGCTTAATTAGTTTTTTATTTAAAATGGATAAAATTAGATGAACCACAAACTGAGAATTTAAACCAGAATTTAACTGGGACAAAAACCGGGCCGCACAACAGAACCATGGTGCTACTGGACATGAGAACAACCTGAGAGTTCAGACGGTTGGGAATCTCCGGCAAGCGTTCCCACATTCAGCACAAAAACAAAACCAGCATGAAACCGAGGCAGAGCAGAACCAAACAGAACCAAACAGAACCACAACCAGGAAAATCACATCAGATGGAAACAAACACAATGGAATAAAACCAGGAATAACGTAGATAAAAATAGAATCCAAGTAGAAACACATAAAAATCAGTGCAAAATTCAGATTAAAACTGATTTGCAGGAAATAAAAACACCTGTCAAAAAACAGGTAGAATAAAATTAGATTTAAACTGGTATAAAAACCCAACAAACTGGGAGAATGGACACAAGGAGATTAAAAGCAATGTAAAATAATATGGGATAAATTTAGTTTAAATCGAGATAAAACTGGGATTAAAAAGAGAAAAGATGAAATCAGAATAAATCTAGGATAAAATATATGATTATATTTGTATTTTTACTATAATTAGTAAAAACATAAACCTGATAAATGGGATAAAAGTGAAACATAATGACAATAAAATCTGAGAATTTATTCAGAAATTGGATCAATTTGTTCTGAATCAACATAAAACACATAAAAATGGTAAAAACTAAAATGTTTATGGATTATGACGTCATCAGGTCCGGATGTTTGGGAAATTAAAGTTTTATTTTACCAAACCGACCGGTTCCGGTTCTGGTTCTAACTGGACTCCAGCTGAACTCTGAGCAGAACCGGACCTGTTCGGTCGGTTCCTGTCAGATTTTGGGTCGAACCTGGAAACTCATCCCAACAGACTCTCTAACGGACCGAACCCGAATTCAGCGGTTCTGGTTCTGAAGCTCGGATTAAACCTGTAGTCCGGTTCTGTTCGGGTCGTTAAGCCGGTTCAGACTAGCTATAGAGTAGACCCTGCCCGGTACCGGCTCGGTTCGGCTGGAAGCAGCAGGTTCCTGCAGCCGGACTCCAACTCCCTCAGCGGTGTTTCGCAGAGCCGCGAGCCGGAGGACAGAGCGCCGAGTCCGGCCGCAGAGGCCGCCGCGCCCCGCTGGCCAGGCTCCGGGCTCCCAGCAGCGAACGGGACGGGACTCACCTACGAGGTCCATCAGAACCGAGGTCCGGACGTGTCCCGAGCCGGAGACATATTCATTCAGTCTGAGAGACTCCGCCGATTCAGCACACTCACTTCCGCTCAGACCTTCACAATAAGAGCCTGGCTTAGCGGAGCACATTTCTGCTGTTCCTCCTTTACTTTTCAGACAGTTGCTATGATGTGTTACCATGGCAACAAGGTAGTGTTTTTACAACAGGAAGAGGACTACCAGTTCATACTGGGACTAATTAGCGTCTCAAAAGCTCAAGTAACACCTGAACTTTGACCCCAAATCCCAGAGGAGTTGAAAAAGAGACTTTATGGATCAGCAGAGAGAAGGAATCAAATCAACACATTTCAGAACAAACAGCCAGAAAAAGAGCAGCAACAACAGCAAATGAGGTGGATTAGCAGAGCTAGCTAACAGCTGGTGGTTAGCATGTCAGGACAGTTTGACATGCTAACTAAATGCAGCTTCAGTTACTGCATTTAGTTTCTGTTTGGGATAAATAAATGTGAGCTGAAAAGCAGAAAATCACAGGAACATTAAGAACAGCTTTATGCACCTGCTGGACCTTCACAATAAGAGCCCAGCACCTCCAGGTGGAGATTATTGTGTTTCTTTACTGGTTTCTGTATGAAAAACTTCTTAGTTTTACTGATAGAAACTTTTATTTCTGATTTAATGAACTGATTAAAACACAAATCTGGATTATTTAGATCCAGATGCATCTACAAAGCTCTGACTTTGTTTATTATATTATAGTTTGATTATTTATTTTATAATTTGAGTGGAACTTCATTTTGTCATTTCATTTTATTCCTCTTTTCAAATAAAACTTATTCAATGAAGTTTGTTAGAAATACAGATTGAAGTGAAAAACTTTCACCTTTGTAGAGCTAGCTTTTATTCTGAAGACTTAAGACTGCAGGGCGCTTTTATTTTGAAGGTGGGTGCAGCAGCAGGACGTGGGGACAGGAGCAGGACTGAGGTCTTCATCAGGAGGAAGAGGAGGAGATCAAACCCATCAGAGTTTATTATTAAAGCTGAATAAACGTGACGGTCCTCCCACCTGCAGGGGGCAGTAAGCATCGATCTGCCCAAAACAGAAAACGTTCATAAACTAAAGTTTCTAAAACTAATCCGGAAACTTTCCGAGGTTTCCCAAAGATCCCAGAGCGAGTCGTCCCAGTTTTCTCTCCTCCTGGGAAAACGTTCCTGTTCTATTTAAAGATTTAATCTCCCAGATTAGTCCAGTTTCTGGTGATCCAGTTCACCCAGTCACAGGAAAAGATGGCGGATGATCTTTGGGGAAAGCCCTGGAAGTTTTTCCAGAGCAAAGGTTTAGATTCCCAAACCGGATTGATGTGTGAACACAAAACAAACTGGGATCAGAAAACTAGTTTAAATCTCAGATTCTTCCATTAATTTATCTTCAGATTTCATGATTCAAAATTTTTTTCCTGATTCTTCGTCGCCGTTTAAGGATTTAAACTCCAACAGATTCCCAGATGTTTTCCTGAGAGGATGAAGAGGAGGAGGAGGAAGAGTGTTTGTGGCGGGACAGTCAGACGGTCAGACACTGTAATTAGACCGAGCCGGGAACTGAAATTACACCTGAGCCACCGCTGACAGGAGGAAGAGGAGGAGGAGGAGGAAGAGGAAGGTTCACTTCTGGTTTCCAGTCAGCCTGAACTCCCAAACGCTCCAATTAAACCAGTTAAACCAGTAAAAACCAAAACAAACCAGAATCAGTCAAAGCAGCAGGAACCAGAAGACGTTTCTGCTTTCAACCAGGGACCAGTCTGGACCCCCCCATTAAAACCATTAACACCAGTAAGCAGTCTGAACTGACCATTAAAACCAGTGACACATGAAGTTGTATTCCCAGTATGAATTCAGTTGGAAGCCACTTTAAAACCAGTTTAAAACCTGAACACTTCCAGCAGGAAGAAACTGGTGTAAAACCAGTGACTCGCCCAGTATAACCACAGCTTCAGCTCCAGCAATAATCCCAGTATAAACTGATGCAACAGGAGGATTATTTCCAGTATTCCCAGTTAAGTTTGATGTGAAACTCAAAGGAGTTAAAAAGCCACCACTCCCAGTCCAGTTCATACTGGTGAAAAAGGCCCAGTTGTTCCCAGTAAAACTCAGAACCAAACTGAGTAAAATCCAGTCTGAACCAGATAAATCCAGTAAAACAGTGCAGACTGAACCAGTCAGCAGAACCAGTATGATTCCAGTTTCAGCCCAGTTAAAACTGGTTGTTAAAGGTCAGATTAACATATAAATACCCCCACAGATCAATGACCTCATAACGGACTCAGACCCTCCCAGTGTTCCCAGTTAAACCGGGTCAGGACCCCTGCGGCTCTGCGTGGGAATCCCCTCGGCCCGCCGTCTCACAGGGCGGGGGGGTCAGGGGGGCGGGAGACGGACAGCGGACGCTTTGTCCTCCGACATTCCTCAGTTCACACACACTGGGAGCAACACGCTGCACCCGAACGCCTCATGGAGGGACACCTCCTCTCAACACGCTGCACCTGAACGCCTCATGGAGGGACACCTCCTCTCAACACGCTGCACCCGAACGCCTCATGGAGGGACACCTCCTCTCAACACGCTGCACCTGAACGCCTCATGGAGGGACACCTCCTCTCAACACGCTGCACCTGAACGCCTCATGGAGGGAAACCTCCTCTCAACACGCTGCACCCGAACGCCTCATGGAGGGAAACCTCCTCTCAACACGCTGCACCTGAACGCCTCATGGAGGGAAACCTCCTCTCAACACGCTGCACCTGAACGCCTCATGGAGGGAAACCTCCTCTCAACACGCTGCACCCGAACGCCTCATGGTGCGTTTTCACCAGGCAGGATTTTATTGGTTCCTCGGTGGTTAAACATCAGGAGCTGCTGAGTCATTAGTTGCCATGGAGATCGTCTTCTCTGAGGGGGGAAGCCCACAGCATCACTCCTTCCAGCAGACAGGAGAGTCAGAACCTTAAACAGAACCAGAGGTTCTGAACCCGATCCAGATAAACTCCAGAATATTCCAGGAATCCAACATTTGGGATTAAAATAAGCATCTGACACATTTCTGTGACTGAACAGCTCTGACCTCAACACACACACACACACACACACTCACACCCACACACTCCCCCCCCCCACACACACACACACACGCACTCACACACACACCAGAAACCAACTGCTCTCTGTTTGGAATATCATCACATCCGCCTCTTTGTTCCCATTAATCCCCATAATCTGCTGGGTTTGGCCACACACACACACACACACACCACCCACACACACACACACACACACACCCCAGTCTGGTTACACAATCACCCTGCTGCACCTGTAACGCCCTGTTACCATGGTAACCCAGCTCCTACCCAGCATGGCGGCGCCCTCTGGCTGGAACTCCGGGAACTGCCCCTCTGAGGGGACGCTGACGGTGCGGCGGAGGCTCCGGGCCCTGGAGGGGTCGGCCGGGGCGTCCTGGGGGTCCGCGGCCTGCGGAGGGGTCAGAGGTCAAGGTCAGAGCGCGGCGGTGGGGGACGGGAAAGTGAAGGGTCAGAGCGGGCCGGACCTCCTCGTCCTTGTTGAGCAGGATGAGCTGGCTGTCCGTCAGGATGCAGAACCTTCGCTCCCAGGCGGCGCCGTCCGAGTACGGGCTCTGACCGCAGGAGAAACGGTGGGCCGGCGGGCCCTTCACGTCTGCAGAGCAGGAGGAAACACAGAAACTCAAATGTTTGCAGATGATTCCCATCTTTAGCATCTGATTCTGATCCTCACAGGAGAAACAAAAGAACATCTGATATTTCAGGTTCAAAGTTCATCAACTGTCTCTTAATATTCCTAATAATTTTGTGATTTTCAGCACAAAAGACAAAGATTTAATAAATATGTGAAATTAAAATGAGGCAAACCAAATGTTTATTAGTTATTATTGATGAGAAACAAACAGAAAACAGTTTGTGTTCAATTTATTTTATAATTGTTCTGTTCATTCAAATCCATCCATTTTCTAACCCTTGACCCCAGGGGCTCGAGAGGAGCTCGACCCCCCGAGGCAGATCGTTGCTGCCTCTCCAGCAACGATCCGGGCGAGAGGAGGGGTCACCTGGAAGGTCACCTGGACAGGTGGCCCGTCTGTTGCCAGGCAACACAGAGACAGACGGGACAGACTCTATTTCATCTAAAATATTAGAATTTATTTAGAATAAATGAATGATTGCTTCTGCAGAACGGTGAGCCTCGGTGTCGGTTTTTAGTTCTTGAAAGGAGAAACGCGGCGGCAGCATCGATGAACGTCTGAGCAACAGCATGATTAAAAACATAAAAACATCTTTTATTAACAAAACAAAAACACGGAATAAACTGGAAACATTTACTGTAGCAGCGGGTCCAGAACCGGCCCACTGGTTCTGATGGCACAGCTCGACTCTCTGCTGTTTCCCCAAACATAGAAAAAACCAAACTAAATTTAAAAGTCCGACTTTTATTTATTAATATGATCCACAGAGTCAAACACCGATATCAGGAACCAACCCGAACCAATCTGGCCCGGTTTCTGTCTCACATCTGAACCCAAACTGCTGCTGTTAGTTACACTCCACATGTTCTGCTCATCTGGACCGGGCGGTTCTGGACCGGGCGGTTCTGCTCTGGTTCGAGCAGCGCAGGAAGCTGCAGAGCTGCTGCTCCGCCAGCAGAGGGCGCCGTCAGACCAAACAGTGACGATGATTGAAGGCGACGTGTCACAGCAGAGGTCAGAGGTCACAGAGTTAGAGCAGCAGGGAGACCAGCTGCTGTTCAGAGAGTCGGAACCAACAGAACCAGCCTGCCCGGTTCTGTTGGTTCTGATGGCCCATCAGAACCAACAGAACCGACGAAACTCGTTTAAATCAAATCGTTTAATTTCATTTCAGTTCAATGAAATGATTTAAACTTCAGGAACCGGTTCTGGACCGGGCCGGTCCCGCAGCAGAACCCGGCAGCAGCTGGTTATTTCTGGCTGAGCAATAATTCATCCAGGACCTGCTGCAGCCGGTACCACCAGAACCCGGCCCGGTTCTGCCTCCTGGGACTCCGGCCCAGACCGGTCCGGTCCGGTAGCAGAGACACGAGGAGAGACAAACAAAGACAGAACGGAGGACGGACTGAAGCAGGTCCCAGAGGGAAACCGGACCGGGCCGAACCTCCAGAGGGAATGTTCGGACCGGGCCGCCCACCTGTCCCCTCCGGCATGTCTGCTATTCCTCTGAATGTCTGTTTGTGTTTACATGAAACTGGACCGGCACCAACTGGGATCAGGTTCTGGTTTCATCACCAGGCAGAATCAGAAACGGTCCGGAAGCGGTTCTGCTGCCGCCTGCAGGACAAACTGAGGGAATAAAAAACTTCACCTGCAGCAGGGAAGCAGCAGCTGGGTTTACCGGGTCCAGGTTCTGGTTCTGGTTCTGGTTCCGGTCCGCTCCGCTCCCGGTAAACCTCCCAGCAGGATTCCCAGAGCGGACCGGAACCGGAGAGGAGCTCCCGAAGGGTTAACGGCTGCTGCACAGACAGGACAACAGAGGCTTTGTCTGCAGACCTGCAGGTCGCCATGGCAACCTGTAAACAGGGCAGCCCCCAGCCAATCAGAGCGCAGCTACATCACATCACCGCTTTATCAAGATGGGACCATTGAACTGGAGGAGGAACGTCACACACACCCACACACACACACACACACACACCCCCACCCACACACACACCCACACACACGCACACACACACACCCACACACACGCACACGCACACACACGCACCCCCCCACACACACACACACACACACACACACACACACACCCACACACACGCACACGCACACACACGCACCCCCCACACACACACACACCACACACACCACACACACACACCCCACACACACGCACACGCACACACACGCACACCCACACCACACCACACACACCACACACACACACCCACCCACACGCACACACACACACCCACACACACACACGCACACACACACACACACACACACCCACCACACACGCACACGCACACACACGCACACCCACACACACACACACACACACACACACACACACACGCACCCCCCCACACACACACACACACACACACACACACGCACACACACACAGCAGTACAGAGCTGCTTCTCTGAAGAGTTTCAGAACCAGTCTGAACCTCAGACACCAGCTGAAGGTGAGGTTCTACTGGACCCGGTCCGGTGGTACCTGCAGGTTTTGCTGTCCACCATCAGCTCAGCCTGTTGCACCAGAACCACAAAACCACTGAGGCAACTTCCTTCTTCACCAGATGGAAACAAGATGGACGATTTCTTTAGTGTTTGCCTAAAGACCAGCAGCCATTTCTGCTGCTAGCGCTAGGCTAGCATGCTAACTGTGGTTGCATTTACCCAGAATGCCCTGAGCTGTAGTCCACTTCCTGCTTTTGGAACGGTCTCTGTTCCACTTGTAGTTTACATATGAAACCGAACCAGAGTTCACTTCAACTGAACCCAGACGGAGGTCTGGAGGACCAGAGGTCAGAGGTCGATTAGCATTCACATCTCACCCATCGGACCGGAGTTTGTAGGTGAACGGACCGGAGCCGGATAGAAGCGGAGTGAACATGGCTGGTGGGAACGAACCCTTAGACATTCCCAGCCAAATAAAAATGAACGAGTTCATCTTCATTCAAAACGATTCCCGGGTCCACGAGTCGCCAGGTCCAGTTCAGGCTCGTCCACAGACCAGAACCCAGCAGGAAGGTTCCTCACCAAACGATGAGACAGAACCTCTGCCTTCAACAGAACCAGGTAAACTCAAAGGTTTCTTCATGAATATTTCATGCAGAACAAACATCAGAACCTTTCCCAGCAGGTCTCTGTGGAGCCCGGCAGCGGTTCTGTTTAATATTTAAACCTGCTGACTGCAGCAGCCGGTTCTGCCCTCGGCTGTCACTCACTGGATGGGCGGGGCCCGGGGGGCTTCCAGGGGTCAGAGGTGAACGGTGGCGTCGCCTCGGATCAGGCTGACGGGGGCAGCGGAGCAGAGAGAGCACGACGAAGAGCTGAGGGAGGCGGAGCAGAACCAGAGGCCACAGGACGCAGAACGCTGGTTCTGATCCGCTCGGGTCCAACAAGCCGAGTTCTACTGGACCTCAGACTGATCCGGAGCTCACAGTCGGACCAGAGAGGAACAAACCCGAGAGCAGAAATCCCAACGTTCCCACCGGAGTCTGAAAGGTCAATGAGCCTCTCTTTGTTCTGCACAGGCTTTTATTCTGAAAGGATCATTTACATACAAAAGGAGGAGAATTCCCACACACTGGAATTCCTGCCAACATTCCCAGCTCCTTACAACCAGAACCCAGTTCTGCCAGAACCCAGAGTTACCAGAACCCGGTTCTGCCGGACCCAGAGTTACCAGAACCCGGTTCTGCCGGTCCCAGGCTGCAGCCGGCTGGATGCTCGGTCAGCTCTGTCTCCAGGTTTCTCTCGCTGACTCAGGCCTCTGTCTGTCTGTCTGTGAGAAGTGAGAACTCTGTGGTTTTTATTACCCAGCATGCACTGCGGCAGCCTGGAGAAAACTCTCACTGAGCGTCTCTGTTCACACGTTTACTGGAAGCCGACCCTGTTTGAACCCGCTGCAGGTTCTCTTATCCTGATCTGGATCAGAACCAGAGGTTGCTGCTGAGCGGAGCCGGAACCACCATCATGAAACGGGTCAGAGCCCAGGAACGGGTCCGGCCAGACCGATGGGCCGTGGCGGCCTGCCACCTGACATACAGACACACAACATCCCAAAGCGCTCTGCATGTCCAGGACTCATCGCAGCTGCTGCTGCATTTCCTAACATCACAACCTGTTGATTATCAGCAGCAGCTCATGTGAAGGTACAGCCCAACTACACAGAGTTAGCATGCTAACACAATGCTAACATCAGTGTCATAACATGCTAACATTAACATGGAAATACCCAACTTAACATGTCTAGTTCGCTAGAATTACAACAGGAACCAGAACCAGAACCAGCCAGAGAAAATAGCAAACAACACAGTTAGCACACTGACATAGTATGGAAATGTTAGCATACACAAAAGAAAATAGCATGCTAACATTAGCGTAATAATTAACATGATCCTGGATGACAGTTAGCTGCAGCTAATGATCCAGGCTTCAGCATCAGACTGATGTGTTTATGACCATGCGCTCACTGCCAGTGATGAAACACAACAACTATAATGATATTTTTTTAACATTTTCAGAATGTCAGCAATAGTCTGCAGGCTCCCTCCTTGTTATGGAAGCTCTTATGGATCCAACACATTTAAGAGCCTCCTGATTACAGCCTGCAGTTTCTCTCAGGAAACACAAACACGGTTCAGCTCTGAGTCTTTCATGACTCATTGTAGGAGTTTGGGTCATCCAGAGCGAGCTCTGTAGTTATGCTGCTACAGCAGCTGCAGGACAAACTGACCACTTTTAGAAACGCTGCCAGCAGTCAACTGTTTAGTGGAGAAGACGGTAAGGTCCAAACAATCCCAGAATGCAATGCAGTGTGCCATTTCCCTGGCGAAAATATGAAAACAATGTTAATGTTAGTTGGAAAGGATAACACACGTAGCATGCTACTATTACAAGGCTAATATACACGACCAGTCTGGAGGACCTGTATGGTGAACCAGTCTGGAGGACCAGTATGGTGAACCAGTCTGGAGGACCTGTATGGTGAACCAGTCTGGAGGACCAGTATGGTGAACCAGTCTGGAGGACCTGTATGGTGAACCAGTCTGGAGGACCTGTATGGTGAACCAGTATGGAGGACCTGTATGGTGAACCAGTCTGGAGGACCAGTATGGTGAACCAGTCTGGAGGACCTGTATGGTGAACCAGTATGGAGGACCAGTATGGTGAACCAGTATGGAGGACCAGTATGGTGAACCAGTCTGGAGGACCTGTATGGTGAACCAGTATGGAGGACCAGTATGGTGAACCAGTATGGAGGACCTGTATGGTGAACCAGTATGGAGGACCAGTATGGTGAACCAGTATGGAGGACCAGTATGGTGAACCAGTCTGGAGGACCTGTATGGTGAACCAGTCTGGAGGACCAGTATGGTGAACCAGTATGGAGGACCTGTATGGTGAACCAGTATGGAGGACCAGTATGGTGAACCAGTCTGGAGGACCTGTATGGTGAACCAGTATGGAGGACCAGTATGGTGAACCAGTCTGGAGGACCTGTATGGTGAACCAGTCTGGAGGACCAGTATGGTGAACCAGTATGGAGGACCAGTATGGTGAACCAGTCTGGAGGACCAGTATGGTGAACCAGTATGGAGGACCAGTATGGTGAACCAGTCTGGAGGACCTGTATGGTGAACCAGTATGGAGGACCAGTATGGTGAACCAGTCTGGAGGACCTGTATGGTGAACCAGTATGGAGGACCAGTATGGTGAACCAGTCTGGAGGACCTGTATGGTGAACCAGTCTGGAGGACCAGTATGGTGAACCAGTCTGGAGGACCAGTATGGTGAACCAGTATGGAGGACCAGTATGGTGAACCAGTCTGGAGGACCAGTATGGTGAACCAGTATGGAGGACCAGTCAGTTTTCAGTCCTACAGCTGGAACTGAAACCTCACCAGTCCAACTTCCTGTCTACATAAAACTCTCCAGCTGCTCAGCGGCAGCCATCTTGGTCTCCTTCCTGTTGCCGTTTAGTGCCGAGACATTTATGAGCAGCTTCATGCCTCCACAGTCAGAGCTAACAGAACCTGTATTGTGGGTTCTTTCTGGACCGGTCCAGACCTGCAGGGAGAGAAGCTTGGATCATTCTGAGAGGAGGACAGGAAACCTCCGGCCGTTCTTCTCACTGGGCGGCTTATCAGAGCAAATCAATCTCCCAAATCCTCCAATAACCAACGTTCCTCCTGAAGGAAACTCATCCCTCAGACTGAAACTGTTGGGCTGACCACATCCTGGATCCGGGGTCAGAGGTCAACCAGTAGAAGCTGGGGTTTTGTGAAGCTCTTCAGCCTCTGATCTGTCTGAACTCGATGATTTATGCTGTGTTTGCAGCCTGCAGAGCGTGAAGGGCGAACAATGAGCTGATTTAAAGGGACGGTGTGTTCTGGCAGGTAAACACCACTGAGGTGAAGACAAACAGAGCTGCAGGAACACGTTCTACCTCCAAACAGCCACAACAACAAACCCGACCTTCATGAACAGCTAAACCAGCAACCTAAACTAACTGGTACCTAAACAGACCAGCAGACGTGCCGGGTGGGTCTCAGTGGTCCAACCTGATTAAAGGTTAAAGGTCTGGATGGACCCAGTGTCCTGGGTTCCTGTGTGACAGAGGGGGTCTGGTACGTCCCCCAGTGGCCCACTAGACGGGGACCGCAGGACTCTGTGGAAGGATAACAGCCTCCTCTGGTCTGCAAAGGCTTCGTGAAGGAGATGGAGGACGTTCGTGGGGAGAGGTGGGCTGACAGTCCGCTGGGCTGCAGATGGTGGGATCATTCACCGACTGCCGGGTTGAAGGACCGGTTGAATCAAATCCGTCAGACGCCAGCGTTTAACTTTGACATTATTGACCAAAATCTGCTCAAAGTCTGGAAAAATGAACGTTCCAAGAGAAAACGTCAATGAGAAAGAAACTCCAACTACAGAGACGGTAACGTCTTACCTCTGTTTCTAGTCTGGAAACATCCAGTAATTAAGAGAAAGTTGTTGAGTTTGTTTCTCTTTTATGTGAATTTAAAACTTTTTGAACAATTAATGATGGTTTTGTTGTAGCTATTTCTGATTCTGCCAAATTTCTAGAATACAATAGAAATATACTTCATTGTCCACAAAGCTGAAATGTTGGTTCACCACAGCAAAGCGACAGGAAGTCAAAGCAAGTAGATTCACACAAAGACAGAAATATAAAATATCCATCCTGGAGTGATGCTGGGAGGAAGGATCTCCTGTAGCGCTCCTTTGTGCACACCGGATGCAGAAGTCTGTCACCAGCTGACTGAGTTTACAATAAAATGATTTCAAGGCAGAGCAGCAGGTTTTAGACATCAGATCAAATCACCACAGTCTCATCTGCATACTGCGTGACATTCAACAGAAAATGTAATTTAGAAGAAATTATCTTGTATTTTCTGTTTTCAGAGGGAATAATGCAGAACATGGACAGACTGTGAAGGTCCCAACCTCTGCGACCCGGTTTGGTTCTGGTACTACGAGCCGAGATTTGTTTGGGTTTAACAAGGTAAACAGGAAGAGAGGAGAACCAATCAGCAGAGCCGATGTTTCTCCTCTAATTGTTACACAAACAGCTAAACATGAAGCAGCTTCATTCTCCTACCGGACTCTGGTTCCGGCTCGTCTCTCAGAACCCGGCTGATCCGGTGGGACAGCGTACTGATGAAGCTGCTGACGGACGGCGCTCTGCGCTCGGCGTCTGATCCGGCCTTCCTGAGCGGCGTTCTGTCCGAGCCACCGGCGGCACCAGGTTCTGACATGGACCGGAAGAAGGGAATGATCCGGCGCAGAGATCCATGCTTGTCCGGATCCTGGTTCTGGTTCAGACGCCGGGGCAGGGTGCTGGTTTTGAGCAGGCCGAACAACTGAGGGCGCTCCAGGTTCTGGTCTTCAGATGTTCTCCACTGGTATCGGTCCAATGGCTGCTCAGAACCGGGCTCAGGCTCAAACGCCCTCCAGGGTTTCCTGTAGAGGTGCCAGCGGGTCGGACCGGGCTGAACCGGGCCCTCGAGGCCCACAGGGGGAGTTCCACTCCCACTCATGGTCCAGGCCAGATGGGTCGGTTCAAGGCGCAGGGACTCCGCCGGTTCTACAGCCGGGTTCTGGATGGGTCATAATTCAAACCCGACAGAAGGGTTCTGGTCCAAACTCGACGCCGCTGGGCCGTCAGGTCGTCGTCATGCTGCCATTTCTCAACAGGCAGCGAGCGAGCGAGAGAGAGAGAGAGAGAGAGCGTCTTCCTGGGAGGAAGTCAGTCAAAGGAAGAGCCGGCCTCAGCCAATCAGATGGCAGCAGACTGTAAACCAGCATGCTGTGGTTTCCTGTCTGAAGAAAATCGGGTTTATGGTTCCGCAACCTGATCAGAACCGCTCAGGCTCTGAACCCAGTTCACTCCAGGGTCCAGAGTCTCCCTGGTTCTGGTCCACAGAGTCCGGAACCAATGCAGAGCAGGGCTTCCACAGGAAACCACAACCCAGGGTGCTTTTACCTCAGCAGCGATGGTTTCGTCACACCACCACGTCTCCACTGACGTGCTGTGTGTGTTTATTAATAAAACAGGAACCGAGAGCCAACACACATCTGATAACTTTCCTTATTTACACACGTATCATCTCAGTCCCTCTGCTGCTTCTCCAGAAGCTTTTTTCTTGAAAGGAAAGTGGATTTAGAAACCACAGCGACTCCAGTTCAGCCATCTACCTCCAGCAGACCCCCACCTGATCGGTCGGGTTGGCTGGAGAGTCTGGTGCAACGCCATAAAGCCCCTGGCCGGCCCAGAGGTGTTCCCAGGGTCTCCGTCCTGCAGAGTCTCCGTCCAGCAGGGTCTCCGTCCAGCAGGGTCTCCATCCTGCAGAGTCTCCGTCCAGCAGGGTCTCCGTCCAGCAGGGTCTCCGTCCAGCAGGGTCTCCGTCCAGCAGGGTCTCCATCCTGCAGGGTCTCCGTCCTGCAGGGTCTCCGTCCAGCAGGGTCTCCGTCCAGCAGGGTCTCCATCCTGCAGGGTCTCCGTCCAGCAGGGTCTCCGTCCAGCAGGGTCTCCATCCTGCAGGGTCTCCGTCCAGCAGGGTCTCCGTCCAGCAGGGTCTCCATCCTGCAGGGTCTCCATCCAGCAGGGTCTCCGTCCAGCAGGGTCTCCGTCCTGCAGGGTCTCCGTCCTGCAGGGTCTCCATCCTGCAGGGTCTCCGTCCAGCAGGGTCTCCGTCCAGCAGGGTCTCCGTCCTGCAGGGTCTCCATCCTGCAGGGTCTCCATCCAGCAGGGTCTCCGTCCAGCAGGGTCTCCGTCCAGCAGGGTCTCCATCCTGCAGGGTCTCCGTCCAGCAGGGTCTCCATCCTGCAGGGTCTCCGTCCAGCAGGGTCTCCATCCTGCAGGGTCTCCTCCATCCAGCAGGGTCTCCGTCCAGCAGGGTCTCCATCCAGCAGGGTCTCCATCCAGCAGGGTCTCCATCCAGCAGGGTCTCCGTCCAGCAGGGTCTCCGTCCAGCAGGGTCTCCATCCTGCAGGGTCTCCGTCCAGCAGGGTCTCCATCCTGCAGGGTCTCCGTCCAGCAGGGTCTCCATCCTGCAGGGTCTCCTCCATCCAGCAGGGTCTCCGTCCAGCAGGGTCTCCATCCTGCAGGGTCTCCTCCATCCAGCAGGGTCTCCATCCTGCAGGGTCTCCTCCATCCAGCAGGGTCTCCATCCAGCAGGGTCTCCGTCCAGCAGGGTCTCCATCCAGCAGGGTCTCCATCCAGCAGGGTCTCCATCCTGCAGGGTCTCCGTCCAGCAGGGTCTCCTCCATCCAGCAGGGTCTCCATCCTGCAGGGTCTCCTCCATCCAGCAGGGTCTCCATCCTGCAGGGTCTCCATCCAGCAGGGTCTCCGTCCTGCAGGGTCTCCGTCCTGCAGGGTCTCCGTCCAGCAGGCTCCTCCTGACCAGATCCACTTCCTGCTTCACTGTCGGATCCAAAGGCCAATTGGAATAACTGGACCATCATTCCCTCTGGATGTTGACTCTCACTCTTTGAAAGTTATTATGATGCGTAACCATGGTAACAAGGTATTGCTTTTACAACTGGGTCCAGTTTGTATTAGCATCTCAGAAGCTCCAATAATTCCTGAACTTTGACCCCAAGTCCCAGAGGAATTCAAAAGGAGCGTATCCCCTACTCCAGCATCTCTCTGCCTGATGCAGAGTTTGAGCTGTTGGTCATGAGATGCAACAGTCTTCAGTCAGAGGCCTCTTCAAATTCACTTCGATACTGACTGCTACATGAGATCCTTACTGCCCACAGCAACTCTTTGTAGGCACGTTTACTTTCCGATTGGGATAAATAAAGGATTTATATATTTTATTCCTTCACATCAGGATGGCTTTTAAAGGTTGAACAGATATTCTGAAATATTTGAGGAGATATGAGGAAGTAGCTCTCGCAGAGACCCACACCTGGGTTTCCCAACTGACCCTCCAGTTGGGAAACCCAGCTGGTTTCCCAACCTGGGTTTCCCAGGTCAATGGAGGGTCCAGGTGCCCATTGACCCTCCAGGTGCCCATTGACCCTCCAGGTGCCCCACTGACCCTCCAGGTGTCCTGTGGGGCTGCAGCAGGTAGAGCTGTGTAAAGCTCTCTGCTCAGACCCACATTCAGAGCTGATGGGATCAGGAAGCGGCGGGTGTCCTGGCCGGCGCCGCTGCATCTGGGTCAGCGCTAAGACCCGGTGAGGATAATCCCAAGAATCCGAACCAGAGCCAAGTCATCCAGGCGCCGCTGCCCAGGAGGAGCTCAGGGAGTCGGGAGGATCAGGATGTTTATCCGCTTCGTCCAACACCAGGAAAAAAGTTTATGATCCCATAAACTGGGATCATCGTTCGTCCCGTTGTTTTCTCTGAGATTCAAAATAAGTTTTATATATTTGGTCATAATTCACCTCTGAACGCTGCAGAAACACCTGGAGTCAGAGAGTCTGAGGGAACAAGAACCAAAGCTTTAACCATCGAGCCACTCCTGCAGTTTAAGGTGCAAAACTTTCTTCAGCTGAAAGTAACAGCCAGTAATGCAGCACTGCCCCTCCCCCACATGTTGCTGCACACTGCCAGCCAGCCGGCTGAAAGGAGACTCAGACTTACAGAAAAGTTCAGTTCAGCTTTTTGGAAAGATTTTCCCACCACCACAAACTGTCAGAGCGCCCCCTGTGGCTCCATAGACTCTAAATAATTATACTAAAACTCTGAAGCTCTTTTATTCTTACTGCAGATCACGGATCAGAACCAGAAGACCCGGTTTTCTGGTTCTGATCCATTTGGCCGTTTTCCCCTGGGTGTGAAAACTTCAGAAATATTCCCATGAACTTCATGATTTCTGCTGGTTTAAAGCCTGTGGATGTGAGCTGGCAGCAGGAAGAGCTGCAACGTGCAGGAGAGAAGTGATGTCACTTCCTGGAAACGGAGTAAAAATACCAGTGAGTCAGACTGGACCAGTAACTCCGTCTGAACTTCTGTTTTACTGGAAACATAAACTTCGCAGGAGCAGCAGCGAGTTCACCTGCTGGTTAAACCATAACTCCTGTTTATTCTGCAGGTTCTGGTTCCTGTTCTGACCCGACCCGACCCGATCCGCGCTCTGCTTACATCAACACCCAGACACCTCCGGGCCTGACCTACGACTGGAATCCCATCCATTTCCTGGCCGGAAGCCAAACATTCCAGCCCGTAAAAATCACCGGGCCCCGGAACCGGGCCAAGAACCGGGCCGGAGAGGAAGGCAAGGGAGGGAAACCTGGCCCAGAGGACGACACGGAAACATGCCAAACATTCCAGACACAAAACCTGGACGGCAGCAACTCAGAGGGAGGATCAGCGTCCCGTTTCATCCAGACACAACAGGAAAACCCGACCCGGACCGCCGACCCGGACCGCCGGGTCAGCGGTCTGATAAAAACCCATGAATAAATCCTGAAATTCAGGAACTCTTTAAATTCCTTCAGATATCTCTGATTTCAGTTCTGTTGGGTTTCCAGAACTTCCAGGTAACAAATAGCCAAAGCTGATTGGCAGCGCTAAGCCCCGCCTCCTGGCTCTGGTTGGTGGTTTCTCCAGCTCAGACGATGTTTCATAAACTGTATCGTCGTGGAAACGAATTGAACTGATACAGAAAAACAAGTTTAATAAAAATTCACTCTGCAGTTTTAATGCAGCCGAGTCCTGGACGGTTCTGATCCGGTCTCCGCAGCTCCACGAGGTAATGTTCCAGCAGCTGCCTCACCTCACAGTCACTTCCTGTTTTAGTCACCGTCTGATGATGTCATGGATTAGGTCATCAGGCTCGTGGAAACCCGGTTCTGGTTCTGGTTTTGGTTCTGACCTGAGGCCAGCGGGGAGGAAACTTCAGGAAGAAACGGGTCCGACTTTTAGGAACGGTTTGAAGCTGGACCTGTCTCAGATCTGTTCGGGGTCAAAGGTCAGAGGTCGGATCCAGAAGGAGGAAGCTGTCAAGAGCAGAACGTGAAGAGGAACAAACCTGCTTCGGTTCCTCTGAGGACACGGCGGCCGCCCTGCAGTAATCAGATTACTTCCTGTCCCTCCACCCTGCAGTAATCAGATTACTTCCTGTCCCTCCACCCTGCAGTAATCAGATTACTTTCTGTCCCTCCACCCTGCAGTAATCAGATTACTTCATGTCCCTCCACCCTGCAGTAATCAGATTACTTTCTGTCCCTCCACCCTGCAGTAATCAGATTACTTCCTGTCCCTCCACCCTGCAGTAATCAGATTACTTCCTGTCCCTCCACCCTGCAGTAATCAGATTACTTCCTGTCCCTCCACCCTGCAGTAATCAGATTACTTCCTGTCCCTCCACCCTGCAGTAATCAGATTACTTCCTGTCCCTCCACCCTGCAGTAATCAGATTACTTCCTGTCCGGCCCGCTCAGGAATGTAAACAAAAACTCGGATTCCTTCAATCAGCTGCAGGGAGGAAACAGAAAAACTGCTGCTGGTTCTTCCACCCAGCAGAACCGACCCGGTTCTGTTGAGGGGACAAACAGGAAGTTGCGTTTCCTGAGGAAGTGGCTGCTCCTCTCGGCTGAAGCGATCTGGATCATAACTTCAGATGAAATATATAGAAATAATAAAGTGGAGCAAATGAAAATAAATGATGACTCGGATGTTTTGAAGCTGATTTGAAGTTGAATCGTTTTCAGAGAGTAAATTATTTCCAGATTCTAAAATGTGATTTTGACTTGTGATAATTAAGTTCATGTCATAATAATCACATCATGTTTGTGCAGCACCAGGAGCTTCTGACTGTAATGAAGATAAATTACATTTTTTCTGCTCAGTTTTTGTTTCTAAACTCGTTTTTAGAAACACATGAAGATGATTTTATGCTCAAACTGCTTGCCGTAGCCAGCTGGCTTAAAAACAGGATGTTGATCCGGTACCAGAATCGGTACCAAACCTGGGAGAGGAACCAGTTCAGTCTGGATCCCAGGAACCAGAACCAGAAGTCCAGCAGCGTTCTGGATGGTTCTGTTCTGCAGAGGCGGTCCGGTTGGGTTTTTCCACTCCGGGTCCAGAAATAGAACCGGACTTATTTTGGGCCGGCGCTGTTTGTCCAGAGAGGAAATCCTGACCTCCCCCCACCGGGCCGGGCCGGGAGGAAATGGAAAGTTCCTCCCGACCCGGATCCATTGTCCTGCAGAACCTGCAGACTGACAAGACAAACAGGCCGTCTGGGTCCAAACCCATACAGCACGGTTCTGGTTCTGGTCCATACCAGTCAGGACCCAAAGGAACCAGAGTCAGAACCAGACTGTCTGGACCACTCTACTAGGATCAGAACTGGTGGAGGAGATCCCAAACCGGGTCGAAACCGGGTCACTGCATGTTAAATAGTCCGGTTCTGGTTCTGGACCAGAACTTTATCTTGAGAATGAAGGGTCAACCGACACCTGACCAATAAAACCAAGGAGAACCGGGCCAAACCGGGCCTAGAACCATAAAAACCATGAACAAGTTTTTATCTTGACCCAAACAGAACCAGAACGTCCTACAGAGAGGCTGACCCTGAAGGCAACACGGCACCGGTCCAGCAGGGAGGATCCGGTACCAGCACCAGAGTCCAGCCTGGTGAGATCAGCTGACAGAACCGGCTGATGACATCACAACCTGAGAGGGTTCTGGTGATGCATTCAGGAACTGTGGGATAAAACCCTGCTGCTGGTCAACATGCAGTCTCCACCAGTCAGAGGCTGGAAGCTCCTGTTTCCTGTGGGCAGTGAATGCATCACCCAGAGTTGTCAGCAGAACCGCAGTGAGGCGTTCAGGTGACTCAGACTTCTGAGTCACGTTGCTGAGCTTTGGTCAGAACCCGACCCGGTTCTGAAGGGCGGTCCCAGGTCACTGGGTGACATCACAGGTCACAGGTCACCTCCAGGTTCTGTCCAGGTCCGGTTTGGGCTTCCTGTCAGAACCGGCCTCCAGCTCCTGCAGCTGATTTACATTTGAACACCATGGATGACCTCTGACCTCCACCTGGAGTCGGTTGTCATGACAACGTGATCACGAGAGGTCGGGATTTAAACATCAGATTATTGATAGAAAATATTCACCTGGACCAGATTATCGACATTAATCTGAAGAACCGGGTCGAGTTCGGCCCAGAAGGTTCTGAAAGGTTCTGGGTAACTAAAGCTTCTGGACCGAGCAGAAAGGTTCTGGAGGTCAACACTTGACCCGGTTCTCAGTCTGACCCAAACTGCTCCAACAGAACCTGAGCACTGGTTCTGACCCGAAAACCCAACAGGTTCTGGATCTCCACCGTGGTTCTGTTCTGACTGAGAAACAGGACGGGTTCGGAGAAATTCGGCCTCAGAAACTGGACCCTGGCTCGGCTCAGACCAACTGGGTCTATTTTTAGAGAACCGGTTCAGGGTCAAACCTCCATGAAGTCCAGCTGCTGCGGGTTCTGCCCCTCCCGGACCGGACCGTGTCCCGGTACCGGTCAGTTCTGCTTACCGTAAACCCGGAGCCATCCCTGCTGCTGGGACACGGAGTCGCCCAGGATCCGGTCCACCAGCGGATCCAGGAGACCCAGTCCGCCCTGGAGGGGGTCCAGGTCCGCCGGTACCGAGTCAGGCTCCATGTCCGCCGAGGAAAGTCGCTGCTCCGGGGGGAGAGGCTCCGGAGGGGCGCGCTAAGCCGGGAGGAGTGTGTGAAAGTGGGGTAAAGTGAGAGGGAGATCCCGCATGGAGGCTGCGGGGCTCTGGCCGCCCCGCTGCTCCCTGCAGGCCGCTAGCTGCTGCCGCTGCTGCCGGCGGCGCTCCGGCTGGCCCCCCGGTCCTGCCTCATGGCTCCGGTTCTGGGAAAAACGGTCCAAACTTCAACCAAAGCTCCAGAAACAGGAAGCCGGGAACCTCCTCTGTCCTTCCCGCTGAATTTCTCCCTTCAGTCCGACAGGCGGAGCGCAGAAAGCGGCTGGAAGTCCGGGATCCGGGCGGAGGACGGAGAGTCTCCGGCGGGCTGGAGGTCTGAGCTGCTGCCGCTGCACGGGGCCGCGCAGACCGGCAGCGGGGCCGCGCTGCGCCGTGCAGCGGCCCCGCGGGAGCGCGCAGAGAGATCCGGGCCAGGACCCGAGTCCGACCAGAACCAGAGGAGTCAGGGTCCAAAAGGGACAACCTAGAGTATTATTATTATTATTATTATTATTATTATTATTATTATTATTATTATTATTATTACCTTAAAGGTCCAAATCTTCAGCACATTAATTTTAACAGAATTAATGTGAATTTATGTTTTCAGTTCATTTATTCATCAGCTGTTTTTAATCCAACTGACCTGCTGCAGGTTGGACCAGTAAGAGCTGGAGAGACGAAGCTGAAACCAGCAAACGGTCAAACATATGAACCACTGACGGTTCTGATGGTTCTGTGGTTCTGTGGTTCTGATGGTTCTGTGGTTCTGTGGTTCTGATGGTTCTGGTGGTTCTGGTGGTTCTGGTGGTTCTGATGGTTCTGGTGGTTCTGATGGTTCTGTGGTTCTGTGGTTCTGATGGTTCTGTGGTTCTGTGGTTCTGATGGTTCTGGTGGTTCTGTGGTTCTGATGGTTCTGTGGTTCTGTGGTTCTGATGGTTCTGTGGTTCTGGTGGTTCTGATGGTTCTGGTGGTTCTGGTGGTTCTGATGGTTCTGATGGTTCTGGTGGTTCTGATGGTTCTGTGGTTCTGTGGTTCTGATGGTTCTGTGGTTCTGTGGTTCTGATGGTTCTGTGGTTCTGGTGGTTCTGATGGTTCTGTGGTTCTGTGGTTCTGATGGTTCTGTGGTTCTGTGGTTCTGATGGTTCTGTGGTTCTGGTGGTTCTGATGGTTCTGGTGGTTCTGATGGTTCTGATGGTTCTGGTGGTTCTGTGGTTCTGTTGGTTCTGTGGTTCTGGTGGTTCTGATGGTTCTGTGGTTCTGGTGGTTCTGATGGTTCTGTGGTTCTGTAGCATGAAGACTTTTCAGGGTCAGAGGTCATGTTTTGAATGGAGACGAAGGGTCTGGAGGGAAATTAAATAATGAAAGGTGTTTCCAGTGATTCCAGTGCTGAGCAGTTCTCCACCAGCAGTCAGTGTCTCAGTGACACATGAAGAGGCCTCTGACTGAAGACAGCCTCAGGATTCTTATGATGCTAACAGCTCATAGATTTCACAGTAACATCAGTTACTAGCAGCTCTGCTAATCCGCCACCTTTGCTTCTGCTCCTCTAAATCTCTGTCTGGCCAGAAAGACGTTGGAGTCTGGGATGTGGTCCCTGGTGGAGGAAGAGATGGCTTTAACTTCCTCCTTTTCCTGGGATCTGGGGTCAAAGGTCAGGAATAATTATTGCCTTTCAGATGCTAACAGCTGCTCCCGGTTGCAAAAACAAAACCACATTGCCATGGTTACGCATCATAACTACTGTCTGAGTACAGAAAGCATCCAGAACCAGGAGGAATGAAAATACCAGAACATGGAAAGTCTGGAAACAGAACCAGTCAGAACCAGTCAGAACCAGTCAGAACCAGTCAGAACCAGCAGTGCTGTTCTGAAGCCTGATGCAGAGATCGACGCTTCCTGTTGGGCCGCAGCGTTCTGCACGTTCTCCTTGGTTCTCCAGGGTCGTCTGGAGAACCAAGGAGACGACCTGGACCAGAAAGTGTTTCTGGTCCACTTTGTGCCTCTTTCAGAACAACTCCTACACTTGGTCCAGATTTAGGTATTTTTTATTCATCTTGTCTTTTTGTCTTGGGTTTGATCAGCAGATTTGTCTTAATTTGGACTTTTTCTCTGGTTCTGACCCAGTCTGTGGTTGGTTCTGACCCAGTCTGTGGCTCTGGTTCTGACCCAGTCTGTGGTTCTGACCCAGTCTGTGGTTCTGGTTCTGACCCAGTCTGTGGCTCTGGTTCTGACCCAGTCTGTGGTTCTGACCCAGTCTGTGGTTCTGGTTCTGACCCAGTCTCTGGTTCTGACCCAGTCTGTGGTTCTGGTTCTGACCCAGTCTGTGGTTCTGGTTCTGACCCAGTCTGTGGCTCTGGTTCTGACCCAGTCTGTGGTTCTGACCCAGTCTGTGGTTCTGGTTCTGACCCAGTCTCTGGTTCTGACCCAGTCTGTGGTTCTGACCCAGTCCATGGCTCTGGTTCTGACCCAGTCTGTGGTTCTGACCCAGGGCTCAGTACCTCTCAGGGTTCGGGTAGAGCAGGTCCAGCTCCGTGTTGTGCAGGCAGCGCTCTGCCTCCCCCTGCTGGTCCCTGTTGGTACCGCAGTTCTCTAGTCCATAGTTTGCCCAGCAGGGGGCGGCAAAGTCCCAGTAAACTGGATGCTCCAACATGCAGGACCTTTAAGGATTCAGGTTCATCATTACCTCAAGAGATGATTGGTTTGGTGACGTCATGGAGGACAATCTGTCCGTCCATCCAAATCAACTTTATTATCCCCAGGGGGCGATTTGTTGTGCAGACAGTCTGTCTGATCTCGTCGGTCTGCAGAAAGTCCAGACTGCTACCAGCCACTGAGCTGACAGGAGGGAAACCTGAGAGAAAGTCGACTCAGACTCAAAGTCCTGTAGTAGTTGGTTTTTATTACTGAAATGTTAGGTTTGGGTTTACAGGCAGGAGAGAACAGAGATGGAAACAGAAATCCTGCAGGCTGAGCAGCTGCAACATGGCCACCAACACAAAGAACGACAGCAGGTCACAAACAGCCCATATAACTTAAAATACTGATTACAGAGCTGGAGCTGCGCAGGCTGCAGGACCACAGGCGAGTCGCCGAAACAGGAGGACACTGTGGGATCTGGTGGCCCAGAATCGGTCTGTGTGACGTACCAACAACTGTCCTGTAAGGCGCAAACGGACTGACTGATGATGGGCTCCAAACCTCCTGAAAACCCACAAATATCAACACAAACAGTAACGGTGGAAGGCAACAGCTGTTAGCCCTGTACACAAGCAAGCAGAGATAATAATAATAATTATTACAGTTAGAATAATAACATACCACAGACGTTATGATAGAGGATATATTTTCACCTGGAGGTTTCAGTTGATTGATTGTGATCAGACATAATGCTCAGGATAAAATCAGCCAATCACTTATTTACACGCATAATAATAAACTCCTCGCTCTAAGTCATAATAAAAAACATTCACTCAAAAATAAAACATTTGTAATAATTATTAGCACCAGTGTATCAGATAAAACTCTCGCTACGCAGAATGTACAAAGTTGCATAGTGTTTGGATGTGGAGACAAAGGTGAGGTGTTGCAGTGCGGGAACGAAGCTGCCAAAGTCCAGAAGGGGTCACTCAGGGGTCAGATCGGGATTTTACACAACAACAATCTGATGTGTGACGTTCCAACGTTAGAAGCGCATTTTATCCGGTGGAACCAGGAAACTTCAGATCGTTCTCTTCCAGAGGTTTCCACCACAGACAGAAGTCCTGATTCAGGTTCTTCTCTTCCTCCTATCAGGATTTTCTCCAGACTTTGTCCTGGAACATGCTAGCAGCTAGCAGCTAGCAGCTAGCCGGCTGTCCACCTGGGCTGCATCCATGGTGCTAATGGATACAAGAACCAAACAGGCTTTGAGAGTCTGAAGTTACGCTCTTCAACCTGAGCCAATAAAGGTTTGCTAAGCTAGCATGCTAAGGCTAACAAAGCTAACTAGCAAGCTGTTCTAAAGCAAAGATTTTGCTATAGATAATTAGCATGTTGATTTTGATTTCTTGTGAAACAAGTATGCCACAAAGTGAAGCTAATTGGCTCGTCCTCTGATAGCTCTGAAGAAATGAGTTCAATTTAAACTTAACATCAGAATTGTTAAAAAACTTAAGAGTTCACCAAGATATCAAACTGTTAGTAATATGAAAAACTACTGACCTCCACAAGCTATTGGAAATGTTCTGATGCTAATTATTGTGACAAATAAAAGTCATGTTTAAATATTAATCTATTTATTTCAATCAGCTGTTGGAATCAGTAAAATGTTACTACACTGAAAAATGTGCAGAAGCCCAACGAGAAACTGTGTCAGAAAACCTGCAGACCTGCTGCTCTGAGGACTTTGGTTAAAAGGTCTGGCAGGATAAAATGAATCCAAATCAAACTTTAACTTCAGGCTTTGCTGTTTATCTGGAGCCAACCTTTGAAATGTTTCTTTATGGAAACAAACATGAACTTTTATCTATTGTGGTCAATAAACAGCTTTGGGGCCTGAACCATTGAAGCTGCTTGCAGCTGTTAATCATGTGGGACGTTTTGTTTCTGTCTGTGACGGAAACAATTCACAGCTTCTATCAAGGCTAAAATGTGGACAACTATAAATGAGAGTTTGTGTCTGGTTTTAATCCGTCTGGGACTTTGGCAGCTTCCCTCGCAGCAGTTTATGTGACTTTACAAAACACTGCCACCTGCTGGAGGTGTGAATACTGCAGAAGAGAGGACTGGAAATATTTTCCCTGCTGTCCGTATCGAGAGCGTAGCTTCGGGAAGAGGATCTGAGAATTCCTTCACGTGTTCTGAAATGTTGAAGACAGAAATACGGCGAGGCGCCAGTGGGCTGCAGTCACGTTGGGTTTATGGTTCTGGTTGTCTCTGAGGTTCGTCCACCTCGCTGCCCGGCGTCTCTGCACCGCGGAGTTCCCTGTAACGACACCGCCGTCACCAGCAACTGCCTCTCTACTGAGCGCGGCTGAAATGTTGGCAAAGAAAGAACTGTTTTGGTAAAAGTCGGCACGCTTGCCGGAGTGTTAGATGTGAGCGTCGGAGGAAACGTGGCGGCTGGACGATGTGGGCGGGGTTAAGGCTGCTCCAGCGACGGCGTGTTGAAGCAGCCTTCGGGTAACGTTGCCTTGATGTCGTTCAGGTTGTTGATGTCGCTGCGGATCTCTCGGATCTGCCGGTCGTAGTCGTCGATCATCTGCTTCTGTGTGCTCGCCACGTCGTTCAGCTCCCTCAGCTTCTTGTCCAACTCGCTGCCGGACATCTTGTCCTTGGCACGCTTCAGAGACTCATCAATCTGGTTCAGTTTGCTGAGATCCACTTTATCAATGTTTCCTGCAGAAACACGTGACAGTTAGTCAGGAGTCAATGTTGGTGCCGAGAGACGGGTTCTGGACCTACCCAGCTGGTCCATTAGATCTGTGATGATCTTCAGGACCGTCTTCACCGTACTCTTGGCCTTGCGAGCGTTGTCCTCAGCCTGTTTGGCGGTATCCGACGCCTGCAGGACAGATGGGTCCCACCGACTATCAGCAACAGTTCAACACTTCCTCATACATCAGAGGATCAGTTCGTACCATGGAAGCCATCATCATGTCGCTGTCGGCCTCGGCCTTCTTCTTCTTCAGCTCCTCCTCCGCGGCGCTCAGCTGATCCATCATGTCATCAACATCTTTGTCCAGCTTGTTTGTGTCCTGCAGCGCCTTCTCTGCTTCCTCTTTAGTCTTAGCCGAGCCCTGCCAGGACACCAGGTGGAGACGGTGAGCAGACAGAGGATCGGTTCACCCGTCGGCCAGCAGGGGGCGCCTCCTTACCTTCTGAACGACGCCTGCGATCTTCTCAGCCTCTTCAGCCTTCCTCTTGGCCTCCCCAGCATCACTAGCAGCATTGCCGAGCGCCTCCTTCGCCTGCCGCGTCTTGTCGTTGGCGGCCATGATGGTGGCATTGATGATGGGGATCTTCTTCATGGCTTCCTCTGCTGCTGTCTTGTTGTCGTTGACCCGCCGGTCAAAGTCTGGAAGAAGTTTGGAAATAACCATCGGATTAAAATTATTCAGAAGGAAAACATTTACAATAAGTGGAAAACTGGAGCAACATTGTCAACATTTAACTTCCTGCATCAACATCCTCTCTTAGGCAAGAACTTGTTTCATTAAGTTCTGCATTGATTCAGGTTTTTTAATGCACAGATTGAGAAAACCAAAAGCTAAGAATCCCCAAAATGTTCTCATGAAAAACGGTGATAGTTTTGTCCAGGAACAGAAAGATTCATGGCAGCATTGCAACAGGCAGCGGCAGCCTGTGTCTGATCTGCAGGTTTGGGTCTTGGGCGGTTCTGTACCTCGCAGGTCCTCCAGGATGCTCTCTGCCTCTTTGAAAGTTGACTGGCCTTTCTTGGCCGCCTCCTCAGCTAGAGCTTTAGCAGCATCGGCTCGGGCCAGCAGCTGATCTGCAGTCTGAGGGACAGAAGGAGGTTTAATGTCGGTGTTAATGACTCGGCGGGAGGCGACTCGGGTCAGAACCCGAACTCACCTGCTGCTCACTCTTCCCTTTCTCCAGCAGCTTCCGGACCTCCAGCTCTTTGGGCTTCAGGTCGTCTCGCAGCTCGTTGTACTCCCGTTCCGTCTTGTCGATCAGGTTGTCCAGATCGGACGCCTCCTTCTTAATCTTTCTGGCGTCGTCCTGGGAACGTCATTAATAAGTTTCACTCTGTGAGCAGCGCGTGTGTTTTTCACCTCGCTAACATTTACCTCCAGAGTCTTGGTGTCAAACGGAGGGAGGCCGGTCAGGTTGGCGAACAGCTTCAGGGCTTTGTTCCCGGCGTCCTCGGCCTCCGCCTGCACCTTGTGGGCCTGTTTCTCCAGGTCCTTGGCCCGCTCCTTCGCCTCGCCGTACCTGAACGGGAGGAGTCAGAAACTCATTGCCTGAAAGTCCAAAACGCCAAACAGACTTTACACACAAAGACACAAACTGCAACAAATAGAAAACCTTCTACAAGCAAAGATGAAGCAACTGGAGACAAAACAGATTCAAAAGTACTAAATCAAATGAGGGAAAAGCTGCAGCAGTGCCAGCAGGACACGGCCGTCTCCTTTAAAACCGTTTTCATCCAGACAAACTGGAATGTGACCTACATCTTGTTGAGCTTGTCAATCTCGTCGGCCATCTTGCTCTCGCCGTCGATGCTCTTCAGCAGCAGGTTGTACGCTTTGGTCGACGTGTCGTTGGCATCTTTAGCGATCTTTTCGATCTGATCAGCGTCCATCTTGTGCCTGTAGGGAAAAAGTTTCATGGATGGATTCAGTCCATCTGCTGAGGTCTTGGTGAGTCTTTCCCAGTCGGAGCGACAGGAAGTCTTACTTGTCGGCGAGGCGGCGAGCCTCCTCCGCCAGCAGCGTCATGTTGTTGGGTTCTCCGGTGCCATCGGTTGGTTTGATGTCCTGTGAATAACGTCGGCTCAGTTTCCTGATCGATCCGGTAGATATCAGGACGATATTGACTTTCCTTACCACTTTGCCGACGGCGTCTTTGGCCTTGGCCAGTTCCTGCCGAGCTCGGTCGATCAGGCTCTCGGCATCTCGGCCTCTGTCACGCGCCCGGTCAGCCCGAGCGCTGGTGTCGTCCACCGTGTTGCGGATGCTCTGCAGCCGGTTCCACTGGGTGGTCAGGGTGATGTTCAGGGTGTTCAGACGGTCCAGCAGGCCTCGGTCTGCATCTGCAAGGCCCCAGCAGGCGGTACGTTAGCACACGGCGATGACTGTTGGTTTAACAGCATCTTCTGGGCCTCATGTTGTTCCACGTGTGGCGGTTTGCGGAGCAGCTTCACCTTTGCTATTCTGAGCCTCTTCCAGCAGCTCCATGATGACCTTTTCTGCCTCCTTCAGTCTGTCCTCAAAGGCCTTGTCACTGACCGTATCCTGGCCGGAGCCCAGATTATCTATCAGCGTCTGGAGTTCTTGGAGCTTCTGTCTCTGCTGGTTCACCTGGACACCATGTTAGAAACCATTTCAGTTTGAAAAGGTCAGGTGAAAGGTCAGGTGAAGCAGCGAAGCTCTGACCAGCGACCGCTCACCTTGTCTCGGACCAGACCGTAGCAGGACGGACACTGCTGGCAGCCCGGCACTGACCGGTTGTAGAAATAATTCTCCTCACACATATCGCATCGAGCTCCAACGAAACCGGGCCGACACTGGCACCGGCCGTCTTCCTTACACTGACCTGACAGAGAGCCTTCAGGGTCACAGTCACACGCTGAGCAGGAAACAGAAACAGGAGTTTATTCACATTTCATTCTGATCTGCAGCTCCACAAAAACTACAACTATGATGAATGTTTCATCTCCTTCTTTTGGATCTCAGGGTTTTTGCATCGTATTTATGCTACTAAACTTTAAACTACAAGTGAAAGTAACTTGTCTGGTTTTGTCCTCACGTTTGCATCCAGATGAGCTGAAGCCGAAAAAGTTGACCTCACAGCGGTCACAGTGCTGGCCGGCGACGCCGGGTTGGCACTCGCATTGTCCGGAGTCGATGTCACAGTCGCCGCTGGTGGAGCCGATCGGGTGGCAGTTACACCTGAGGACAGGTGCAGACAGACAACCTCATCAGATCAACCTCTAGGGCTTTTAACTCGCAACCCTGATCTGTTTGGCCACCATCAAAAACGACTTTATGTAACGGCCGCTCAGTGAGGGACAAATAAAGCGAAGCTCTGTGATGTGGAAGGAACTGACTCCTCGCAGCCATTGCCGCTCTGCAGGTTGAAGAATCCCAGCTGGCAGGCGCTGCAGTCGCGTTCATCCACGTTCGGGAGACACTGACACTGACCGGTGACCGGAGAACAGCCGGTCTGCTGATCCACTGTGCCCAGCGGAGAACAGGAGCAGGCTGACGAGAAACACCCACAGGAAACACTCGGTGAAACGTCCCAAACTGGTTTTACTGGTGACGCTTCATCAGCAGTGAAACATGAGCACAGCGTCGCTCTGAGTCAGTGGCTGTGGATGAAACCTGATCCTTACGTGTGCATTTCTCAGCAGGGTCGGAGGCGTGCGGGTCTCCGAAGAAGCCCGCCTTGCAGCGGTCGCAGAAGAAGCCGTCGGTGTTGTAGATGCACTTGAGGCATTCTCCGGTCTCGCGGTTGCAGTTGCCGACGGCGTTGGGGTCGATGTTATTGCTGCACTGGCAGGAGCGGCAGGGTCGGGCCGGCCCGTTCTGACCCAGAGGGTCCCCAAAGAACCCGTCGTCGCAGAGCTCACAGCGTTTACCTGCACACGGGTCAGGGGTTGCGTGTTCACATAACATGATGTCGACTTTTACTGACCTTAACAAATGTTTCAGAAACAAGTTGAAGCCAGTTTGTATATTTTTAGATGATCCCGTCCTGGAAGAACCCTGAGGCGGCTCGGGGTCCGGTCCTCTGTGGTACCTGTGGTTCCAGCAGGACAGTTGGTGCAAACCACTTCTCTGGTTTTGGGGACGACGGCGCAGGTGGCTCCACTGGGGCAGGGGCACGACCGGCAGTCGCCCGCCGAGCCCTGAGTGGCGTCGCCGTAGAACCCGTCCTGGCAGCGCTCGCAGCTCAGCCCGGCGGTGTTGTCCTGACAGTCACAGGCTCCTGGACAGGAGAAGCAAGACATGTTTACCTGCTGACGACCAGTAACAGCCCAGTATGAAACTAGAGCCACTGGAAAACTAGAGAGAAGCAAAGCAGAACACCAGTTAGATCCAGTTAGAACCTGGACAAACCAGTTAGGAACCAGACCAAGATTCTGTCTAAAACCTGAAAAAGGCCAAATAAAGTCACTGAGAGCATCAAACCATCCACTCCCAGTGTTCCCAGTGTTCCCAGTGTGACGGTGGGAGGTGGTGCTGCAGTCAATACACTCAGGATTCCCAGTGCTCCCAGTCTTACCAGTATCAGGGTGGCAGGCGTCGCTGTGTCCATGGCAGTTGCAGATTTCACAGGAGCTGAAGGGTCCGAGGTCCCGCTGGGCCCGGCGGTATCCCAGGGTGCACTGCTCACAGTGCTGACCCCGGTAACCCGGCGGACACGTGCACTGCTCCACCCAGCGGGCCGGCGCCCCGGGGCCCCTCCTCGCCGTCACCAGGGAGACGTTGTCCAGGTAACCGGCACCTGCGACCCGGAGGAGGGTTAATGGCAGAACGAAGGTGAGGATGATGAGGGTGATGATGAAGGTGCCTACTCCGCTCGCTGTAGGTGCCCCGGATCTTGATGGCCGTCAGGTTGTGAAGAAGTTTCTGGAAGTCCGAGTCGCTGACAGAAGGTCTCCAGGGGTAACCTGGCTGCTCGTGGAGCCTGAACCAGAACCAGAACCAGAACCAGAACCATTTATTCAGGACACAGAGAGCTGAGGAATCTTCTGTGAACAAGATCGCCTCATCTCACCTGAACACAAAGGTCTGCATGTTCTCGTTGGGGTAGGCGTTGCCCTGGGCGATGAGCGGCACCGCCAGCCTCAGGCCCGACCCCTCCAGGATCAGGTCCTCGGCCGACAGCGGGCGTCCCGCCGCTGCACTCGGAAGGTCATGCTCAGGTTTTGTCCGTAACTCAGCATCTGATTCCTCAAGAACTTGTCTGTGGAGCAGAAAGCAGCAGCAGTGAGTCTCTGATCCGGGTCGGGTCGGGCCGGGTCGGACCGGGTCGGGTCGGGTCGGGTCGGGTCGGGTCGGGTCGGGTCGGGTCGGGTCGGGCCGGGCCGGGCCGGGCCGGGTCGGGTCGGGTCGGGTCGGGTCGGGTCGGGTCGGGCCGGGCCGGGCCGGGTCGGGTCGGGTCGGGGTTCGGTACCTGGGGCCACCAGGTACAGGGGCTGGTAGTCTTCAGACACCAGGGACACTTCCTGCCCACTGGGCGACCACTGGACAGGGACGCTGGATCCGTCCCGCGTCTGGCCGCTCCATTCCTCTGTACCTGCAAACAGGAACAGGAAGTCAGGAGCCGACACCAGAGGGTCATCGTGCCCAGAGTTTGGGCCGCAGGCGGAGTTCACCTCTGTCGAAGGTGGAGCTGACGGTGTGGACGCTGTAGCCCTCGGCGCTGTCGCACACAGACGAGTGCTGGAAGCAGAAACAGGCCGTGCAGCCCTGAGGGTTGTTGGGGTCCAAGTTGAAGTAACCTGGTTTACATCTGGAGGGGCAGACGGGTCGGTATGAGGACTGTCTTAACGAGGAACAGAACCCGGGTGCGGGCCTCACCTGTCGCAGCTGAAGCCCTCCACGTTGTCTTTACAGCGGCACTGACCCGTGTTGACGTCACACTCCTGGGTGCTGCCTGACGGCGAGCAGGTGCAAGGCCTGGCAGACAAGCACAGGGTTAAATTTACCCACAAAGCTCTGGGAGACAAAACGACCCAAACTCGACCATGTGGCCAGCAGGTGGCGCTCAGAGGACACAGTTCCTGAGACGTCAGTTAATTCCTGCTTTTCAGAAACTAAGGTTGCAGTTTCCACCCTGTCAGGACCCCATTCCACTTTAACGCAGTGAGGCGGCGGCGGCGGCGGTGGCGGCGGCGGCGGCAGCGGCGGTGGCGGCGGCGCGGCAGCGGCGGCGGCGGCGGCGGCGGCGGGGCGGCGGCGCGGCGGCGGCGGCGGCGGCGGCGGCGGCGGCGGCGGTGGCAGCGGCGTACCTGCAGCCGGCCTCCGTCAGGCTGTGGAACCCCGGCTGGCAGCGGTCGCACTTCTCCCCCGTTACTCCGGGTTTGCAGGCGCACACGCCTCTGCTGTTGCACTGAGGAGACTCAGAACCTGCAAACAAACAAACGTCGGGCGTCAGCTCGGTAACCTTTAACCTCCCAAAGATTAGCATCGATGAAATAAGCAGAGAGGCTGGAATAGAGCAGGAAAACCTCGTTCCACCTGAGGACACAAGCAGAAGGTTTACAGGAGAAACAATCCAATAAACACAGAACACAAAACATGCAGAGCTAAAAACACCAAAACAACTGTTCCCACAAAAACCCATGAAATATCAAAGCAACAAGTAAAGATGTAAAACATCACATTATCATCAACAACAAACATTTTAATCAGAACACAGATAAAAACTGAGAATATCCAGATACATGGCAAACATCCAAAACGACCAGCAGGGGGCAGAAAACACAGCTGGTGTTCAGGAAACCTGGTCAGTTCAAGGTTTTTAAACCCAGTTTATGATTTTATGTTTTACTGTTTCTCAGACTTTGCATCAACGCAGAAATGAACCGGTTGACCCGTCAGACATGAGCGTGGGCGTAGCCCATTCATGCGTCCATAATCCATGTTTCACGCACAGGATGAAAGGATGAAGTTTCTGTTTCCGTTGCAGCCGGGACTCACCAATGGAGTTGCAGTTGCAGGGCAGGCAGCGGTTGCCGCTCTGGTCTCTGTGGTAGTTGTCAAGGCAACGCTCGCAGTTGGGCCCGTCGGTGTTGTCGGCGCAGTTCCTGCAGTGACCTCCGTGACCCGTGGCCCGGTACAGCTCGGCGTCAAAGTAACAGTCTGAGCTCTTCCTGTTGCAGTCGCAGGCTGAAACAGAGAAACAGCAACAATCCCTGAAAACGCTGGTTAAGATGTTAAACGCTGGTTAAACAGTTTTTAACCAGCGTCGGTTAAGAAGTGAGTCAGAATCAAACTGAAGGCCAGAAACCCTGAACAGAAATGACTCTCTGTCTTCATGTTGTCTATTGTGCACAAGGTGTTTTCAGTTTCAGTTTTAACAGGAATATGAGACAAAACCGCAGCAGGCCTCCTGAATGTGAAGAAAGGCATCGGTCAGCAGCATAATGCTGGTCAGAAGTGGAGCAGAAGTGACAGCGGTGAGCCGGAGCGCCACTGGTCATTCCTGACTCTGGTGAAGTAAAGACACACAGAGCTTTTATATCCCTGGGCAGGGTGCAGGTTTGTTAAGTCTCCAGTCTCTTGTTGATCATGTCTTCACATTAACACCAGGTTGTTCCTAAACCACTGCGTTCTGCATTTCGCTCTGATTTTGGTGTTTCAATCAAAACGTCGTCACTCTTCTGTTTTCCTTTGATCTTTTCTTTATAATTCTGGATTTTAGTCATGAAACTAGAACAGCCTGAGTGCAGTCAGTCAACATAACGATATCTGGCCTCTGGAAAAGTTTCCCTGACTCTCATGTTTCCTCAGTGTGGGAGAGTGAGCGCCGCTTAGTCACGCTTCTCCATTAAACAGGAACTACAACTCCCACAATCCCCCAGAGACCTGGCCAGAGCCCAGCGCAGCTGTCCGGGCCGGCTCCGGGCCGGCTCCGGGCCGGCTCCGGGCGGTAACCGGTGACTCACGCAGACACTCGTTGGCGCTGTCGGCCGTCGCCCTCATCCACGGCCGGTCGTTGAAGAACGCCTTGCACACGCTGCAGTCGACGCCCTCCGTGTTGTGCTTGCAGTCGCAGATCAGCCGACCCCCGCTGTCCTTCACACACTCGCTGGCGTGGCCGTTACACTTACACCTGACGACACACACACACACCTGTTACACCTGGATGACACGCCACTCAGCACATCACCTGACAGAGAAGCAGCATTTCATCATCAGACGTGTCGTCTGCATGCGGCCTGTTGGTGTGAAATCTGTCATCGAGTTTGAAGCCGCTCATCAGGAAGAGGCTGTTCCGCTCGGTGATTGAAGGTTTGCTTCGACCTCCTCAGGTGGAAGAACGGCTCCAACAGGACGGCGCTTGTTCAGCCTCCACCTTCTCCTATTGTCTCAGGTGTTTCCTGGCACAGAGCCGTGGAAAGTCTGACAGCAGAAAGAGCTTCAGAGCCCATAAACCTGAGCTGGTCACGTTTCTGTCATCCAGGGAAACGTTTCAGCGCCGAGACGCTCCGAGGAAAAATAGAGAAATAATCCAAACACTAAAACAGCAGCAGACAAAATCCTCAGACAGAATCTAGAATATATCACAAGAAATACCAACCAGAAATCAGGAGTGGAAAAACTCCATCATCTGTTCATCCGTTCATCTGTTCATCGTTCATCTGTTCATCCATTCATCTGTTCATCCATTCATCGTTCATCTGTTCATCCGTTCATCTGTTCATCCGTTCATCCATTCATCTGTTCATCCATTCATCCATCCCTCCCTCCTATTTTTCAGATAAATTTGTTTTTTTAGTGTTTGTTGTGACTTTTCTTTACAGCACAGCCGTTAGCATGAAGCTATTAGCTCTGCTAGCTAGTAGCAGTTAACTCTAATCAACCTCTGACTATTAAAGTCAAAGTCAAACGTTTAGCAGCTAAGCTACAGACTGTTAGCTTAGCTGAAGCTAGCAGGTAAACTGAGATTCAACTGAGTTTATTAGATTAAATTTACAAAGTAATTTTTTGAATTAGGTTAAAAATTGCCATTAAATGTGAATTTATTTCATTTGTTTCTCGAGTCATAAACTAATAATTATCAGTGATTTCTACCAAACGTAATTATCAGAATAAAACAGATCTAATGTATTTTGTTCGTATTAAATCGTCCAGTAAATATTGTGTTAGACTGAACTGGTTTACATCAAACCAGTAAACCTTCAGGCCTTAATAATGTGTGTTTTTGTCAGGACTGCAGGATGAGTTCATGGATCCTGGTTAAAGTTCAACCAGCGCATAAAGCAGAACCGGGCCGGAGGTAAAGTCCGCTCAGAGACCGCGCCTCGTCAGGGCCGGGGCCCGCCCCCGCCCCCCTGTAATCCGGCCCTGCCAGCCAGGAATGTCAGGAATGCTGGATGTGTAATGGAAATCTGCTCTACACGTCAAACAGATTATGGCTGCAGAGGCTCCGAGTTCAACACTCTAGCCGTCCAAACGTGGAGGCGGGCGTCGGGCAGCGGACCACACAGGGCCGGATCAGAACCCGTAAATCCACCCGACCCCACTGCTGCGTTCACCTCTCTGGTCTGACGGGGCCTGCAGGAAACCGGCCATCAGATAATGTTTAACTGGGCTTGCGTGTTTACCTTCCTCCCACGGCGAAGTCAGAGATGGCGTAGTAGTAGGACTTGAGGACCTTGGGGTCGTTGAAGACTTCGTCTCCGAACGTGTTGAGCCTGTTCAGGGTCACTCTGATGTCTGTGGCCGTCACCCAGTCCTAAACGGAGACGACACGAACAATTACAGCGAACCTGCGGCTGCGGCTGCGGCTCAGAGCGTTCCAGTTCCTGCACAACGTTTATCTAACAGCTAAAAGTGTGAACTGCAACCACCTGAACCCCAAACGCCCCTCTCCTGTTCAAGCATGCAGCGAAATGCAACAAGCTCCGTCTGGAGGCTCAGATGCTGAAAGTGATAAACGTCTGAGGCTGGAAGATGAAATAAAAGCAGTTTCTCAGAAATCACCAGGAAGAGTTTCTGGAAAACGGCGTCAGCCTCTGATCGTCTACTGAGACCAGAAACTAACAGAAACCTGGAGATTCATTAGAGCAGCAGAACCGCAGAGGAACCGGGTCAACGGGTTCGGACCGGGAAGGGTTCTCCAGATTTAAACTGGTTCTCCAGATTTAAACTGGTTCTCCAGCTCTAAACTGGTTCTCCAGATTTAAACTGGTTCTCCAGATTTAAACTGGTTCTCCAGATTTAAACTGGTTCTCCAGATTTAAACTGGTTCTCCAGATTTAAACTGGTTCTCCAGCTCTAAACTGGTTCTCCAGATTTAAACTGGTTCTCCAGATTTAAACTGGTTCTCCAGATTTAAACTGGTTCTCCAGATTTAAACTGGTTCTCCAGCTCTAAACTGGTTCTCCAGATTTAAACTGGTTAGAAAATGTATTTCAGGTTTTTACAACTTCAGATTTTATTCAGTTTAACAAAAACAAATTAAACCCAAAAACATAAAAAGAAAAATACAAAAACTGTTTTTCATGAAGATTTGATGATTTACTGACATTTAAATGAACCTTCAGATAAAATCATTGTTTGATTTTAATTAACTGAAATTATCCATCAGTTTTTAATTACAGAATTTGATATGGAATTTTCCCCTCAACCGGTTCTGGATCCTCCTGAAGGTTCTGGATCCTCCTTAAGGTTCTGGATCCTCCTTAAAGTTCTGGATCCTCTTTAAGGTTCTGGATCCTCCTGAAGATTCTGGATCCTCTTTAAGGTTCTGGATCCTCCTTAAAGTTCTGGATCCTCTTTAAGGTTCTGGATCCTCCTTAAAGTTCTGGATCCTCTTTAAGGTTCTGGATCCTCCTTAAAGTTCTGGATCCTCTTTAAGGTTCTGGATCCTCTTTAAGGTTCTGGATCCTCCTGAAGGTTCTGGATCCTCCTGAAGGTTCTGGATCCTCCTGAAGGTTCTGGATCCTCCTTAAAGTTCTGGATCCTCCTTAAAGTTCTGGATCCTCTTTAAGGTTCTGGATCCTCCTGAAGGTTCTGGATCCTCCTTAAGGTTCTGGATCCTCCTTAAAGTTCTGGATCCTCTTTAAGGTTCTGGATCCTCCTTAAAGTTCTGGATCCTCTTTAAGGTTCTGGATCCTCCTTAAAGTTCTGGATCCTCTTTAAGGTTCTGGATCCTCCTGAAGGTTCTGGATCCTCTTTAAGGTTCTGGATCCTCCTTAAAGTTCTGGATCCTCTTTAAGGTTCTGGATCCTCTTTAAGGTTCTGGATCCTCCTGAAGGTTCTGGATCCTCTGAAGGTTCTGGATCCTCCTGAAGGTTCTGGATCCTCCTTAAGGTTCTGGATCCTCCTTAAAGTTCTGGATCCTCTTTAAGGTTCTGGATCCTCCTGAAGGTTCTGGATCCTCCTGAAGGTTCTGGATCCTCCTTAAGGTTCTGGATCCTCCTTAAAGTTCTGGATCCTCTTTAAGGTTCTGGATCCTCCTTAAAGTTCTGGATCCTCTTTAAGGTTCTGGATCCTCCTGAAGGTTCTGGATCCTCCTTAAAGTTCTGGATCCTCTTTAAGGTTCTGGATCCTCTTTAAGGTTCTGGGAAACTGTGACGGAACGAAAGTCAAATAACAGTTTTGGTTTTATGACCTGAAGCAGGATTAATGGATTCGTCAGGAGCAGCTGCTCAGCGTCGGCCGGATCCTCGTGGGAAACGGGTCGGTACCGGCAGGAGGCGAGTCGGACCCAGAGGTTCAGAGTGGGAGCTCACAGCGCGTCTACGAACAGAACCCCGGTTCTGGACGGGTTCTGGTTCGCTCACCAAACTGTAGTAACTGGGTCCTGGTTCTGACCCGATCTGCTCGTCTCAGTCTGAGGCGGTTCTGGTTTCGACCCGAAGTTCTGGGAAACATTTTGATCTCCGGTCGGTATTTCTGTATTTATGCTCCAGAAATGTTCTGATCCGAATAAATGAAGGCGGTTCTGATCCAAACAGGAAATACATCAAGGTCATTTCTGTAAGGATCAACCTTTCCCAGGAGAGGTCAGAGGTCAGGGGCGCTCGGACCCCTCAGGTTCTGGTCACATCCCGGCCCGGTCGGGAGAACCCAGCTGGGATTCCCGGCCTCCAGGGACGACTGTGGAGCCGGAACCATCAGCCGGGTCGGCAGAACCGGACCCGGAAAATCTGTTCAAATCTGAGCTTCAGGTCCAGGTCCCGGCGCCGGCTCTCTGAGCAAGTCCAGATAAAATAAAATAAATCAGATCTACTAAGTGAAGGTCATGACAACAATCTGGGCTCGGTTCTGGTCCAAAGTCGTCGTTCTGATCTGGTCTTAATGAGAGGAACGGCGGAACCGTGGAGGGGAAGTGAAGAACTGAAACACGTTTTGACTCGGCACAAACTCTGCAGGCGACCCGGTTCTGGCAGCGACCCGGTTCTGGCAGCGACCCGGTTCTGCAGGACTTCTTGTCATCGTCTCATCAGGATTCCTGCAGAACCGGCCGGCAGCAGCGGGTCCAGAGCGGTTCTGATCGTCTCAGAACATTTGTTCTCCGTCCATCGTGAGCAGAGAGGAAAAGTATTGAACCGGGCCGAACCAGAACTTCTCTGCAGGAACCGACACTCAGGAAATGACACCAGAGGATCTGATTGGCTCATAAATATCGGGTCCCTGAGGATCCGGTCTGGGATCCGGTCTGGATCCGGAGGATCATCAGGATGTTTCTGTCTGAACCGTTTTATCTGCAGTGACTGGAAACATCTGGTTCCGCCGTCCAGCTGCAGCCGGGATTAGAACCAGCAACCTTTCCTCTGGTATCGCTCTCAGAGCAAAGGTCAGGCTTTATGTTTATTTTGAACATAAACTCAGAATTTATAAAGACAGAATAAAACGTTTCTGAAACATGAAACATGTTTTCTGGTTCAGTCTTGAATTTCTGGCTTCGTGTTTCTTTGAACAGAAACTTCAGACGTTTCTTCACAAACTGTTCAGTGACACAGATTCTGACTTAGATTAAGACTCTTCATTCGTCCCACACGTCTAAACGGTTTTTATTGATCTGATATAATAATCTGGTCATAATGATCAGAAGTTGCGGTTTAGTAACATCAGTGTGAGAATTAATCTACAGTTTCCCTCAGATTAGAGAGTTTCTGGAATAAATACTTTCTATAATTTATTGATATGTTTATTTATGCAACTGACTGATCAGAACTGCAGGCTAATGTGTCCTGTTGCTGTTAGCAAACTGATGCTAACAGTGCTGTTAGCATGCTAACAGTAACATTAGCCTACCAACAGAGATGCTCTCAGCTTATTTTTGTGAATTCACAATGATTCTACAATCATGAATCATTATAATTCACCAGATGATTCATCATCTTCTGAACTTAAACCAGGAAATGTTGAGATTTGTGAACCAAAGTTTTGATCAATAATCAGTTTTCCAGGATGTTTTCAGTCAGACGGGTTTAATCAGATTGAACTTTTGATGCCTCAGTATCCTGAAAGCATTTATCTTGGCACCGTTTGGCCCAGTTCAGAGACCGTGACGCCGAGGGAACATTTAAAGCACAGCTGTGACGTCCAACAACATCAACAACCTGATGAAACAATAAAAATGTCCAACTGTTTCATTCAGAACCGAGACATTAAATCACCATGTCAACATTTCAGATCGATTATCAACCCGTTGCTGTGGCAGGCCGTGACCTTTCAGACGACCTCTGTCTGATCTGGAAATGTTTTATTAAAATTAGAAAGCTGTTTATAGTTTTCACGTCGTCCGCTCAGCTGTTTCCAGGAAACCGGAGGAAACGTCTCGGTGAGTTTATGTCTGAAACTGTAAACTTTAACCCCAGTAAATCTAAAGCTGAGCCCGGTTTGACCCGGTTACAGGACTAATGAAGCAGAGTTCTGATCCGTCAGGCCTTTATGACTCTGTTCTGCTGGGAACTGAAGCGGTGACGGCGGCCCAGCAGGTCAGCTGGTGGTTATTTCCCAATCCGGACCCGGAGACGACAGACGGCAGGAATGTGCCGAGCCGCCGCCGGCTGAAAGCGTCTCGGCTTCGGTATAAATAGCTTCGTGCCAAAGGGTCAAATAAGGAAGTTTGAAGCTGAGCAGCAGAGCTAAATCTGTTCTTTTACAGGGAGACGAGGTTCAGGGCGGAGGAACAGAGGCAGAACCCAACAGGACCCATGTAGGTCAGGCCCGACCCGGCCCGACCCGGCCCGACCCGGCCCGTGTTCCTCCGCCTGGGTGGAACCACAGACCCACAAACTGGGAGGAACTCTGGAAGTTTTCTTCACAAAAACGTTTCCATCATTTCCTCAGATTAAAACTGAAGCAAACGAGGAGCGACGGGATCCAGCTCCGGTTTGATCCTGCGGCGTCAACATAATTACACGTTGCCATGGCAACAGCCACCCAGCTGCTGACTAGCCAACATGTCCGACGACTGACCAATCAGAACACAGATTACTGATGAGTAAAGATTATTCCAAACGGAAAACATCTCAGGCAGCCTCCAGGATGCAGGACCCAAACCAGATCCGATCCAGATCAGATCCGGATCAGATCCGGATCCAGATCCGATCCAGATCCGATCCAGATCAGATCCAGATCCGATCCAAATCAGATCCAGATCCAGATCCGGACCCAGATCCGATCCAGATCCAGATCCGGATCCAGATCCGATCCAGATCCGATCCAGATCCAGATCCGATCCAGATCAGATCCAGATCCGATCCGGATCAGATCCAGATCCGATCCAAATCAGATCCAGATCCAGATCCAGATCCGATCCAGATCCGATCCAGATCAGATCTGGAGGAGGAGGAGCAGATCCAGTTCTGGTTCTGGTAACTCCCGGTCACTGACTGGACCTTGAACTCATCTGTACCAAAGGTGTCTAACAGCAGAAGCCCGACCAAAACCGGGTCATCAACAGAACCTTGACCCAAAACAACAGAACATCTGGAAAAGAAAAGTTTGTCCAGTAATCTCCAAACCGAGTCTCACCGAGTGAAGCATCCTGGACCTTCAGAACCAACGAGACAAACAGAGAGTTGGTCCCGGTCCGTTCAGTTTCCTCAGAACCAAACGGACCGGGACCAACGACCGTTTGGTTCCTTCAACTGGAGGAAAACAAACTGCTGGAGGCGAATCTGAGTCTGAGAGGAAAAATGTCACAACATTGTGAAAGAAATGAAGAATGAAAACAATCCAGTTATGAGGCAACAGGAGGAGGAGGAAGAGGAGGAGGAGGAGGAGGGGGAGGGGGAGGAGGGAGGAGGAGGAGGAGGAGGAGGGGAGGAGGAGGGGGAGGAGGAGGGGGAGGGGGGAGGGGGGGAGGAGAGAGGAGGAGGAGGAGGAGGGGAGGAGGAGGAGGGGGAGGAAGAGGAGGAGGAGGGGGAGGGGGAGGGGGGGGAGGGGAGGAGGAGGAGGGGAGGAGGAGGGGAGGGAGGAGGAGGGGGAGGGGAGGAGGGGGAGGGGGAGGAGGGAGGAGGAGGAGGAGGGGGAGGGGGAGGGGGAGGAGGGAGGAGGGAGGGGGAGGGGAGGAGGGGGAGGAGGAGGAGGAGGAGGAGGAGGAGGAGAGGAGGAGGGGGAGGAGGAGGGGAGGGAGGAGGGGGAGGAGGGAGGAGGAGGGGGAGGAGGGAGGAGGAGGAGGAGGGGAGGGGAGGAGGAGGAGGGGAGGGAGGAGGAGGAGGAGGGGGAGGGGAGGAGGAGGAGGAGGGGAGGAGGAGGAGGGAGGGGGAGGAGGAGGAGGAGGAGGAGGGGGAGGGGGAGGAGGAGGGAGGAGGAGGAGGGGGAGGAGGGGGAGGGGAGGGGGAGGAGGAGGAGGAGGGAGGAGGAGGAGGAGGAGAAGGACAGAAATCTGGGGCAGTCACCTATTAGCAACACTGACTGGCTTGGAGCCAGCAACCTCAAAGCTCCGGATCGTAGAGCTACAACACTCAGATTGGCAGATCTATGATCCCTTTGGCTCAGACAGGAGGATCCGGGTTTGGGAACCAGTAAGGAAACTCCGACCCACTGGGAAGAGAACTGGGATGCAGATAAAACCTCCTGCTGATCAGAACCTTTGATGTCCTTGGTTCTGCTCTCCCAGAGGTCCTGACCCAGGGGTCAGCCAGTTTCTGACCCCTGGGTCCAGAAACTGGCTCCCATCAAATCAACACCCTGAAAACTTGTTTTCATGATGGATCCATTTCCGCCTCCAGAGACGTGGATAATCCCAGATTAGCGCCTCTCCGGTTAGCATCCCTTCACCGGCTGCCTGGAAACTTTTCATTGTTTTCTAATTCATGTGATCAAAGTGGAGATAATCTCTGATCCTCAGGATGAAAACCTGCTTTTAGTCAAGCTGCCCTCATCTCAGCCCTGTTGTTGCACTGGGAGTATTTTCTGGCTGCAGATCCGAACCAACAGCAAAGCTAACATCACGTTTGCACAACATGAGCTTCATTCCTCCTGACTAACTGGATGTTTCTCCCTCAGAGACTCTGACCTGCAGGACCGGGCTGTTGTCGAAGTTGTAGGCGCTCGGTCGGCCCTCCAGCGTGGAGAAGGCCACGTTTCCCCCGGTGAGCGGCGAGATGTCGCTGAAGTCGTCGGTGCAGAGCGCCTCCTGCTCGTCGCCGCCGGTCCGGATGAAGCCGTGGCTCGGCTTCCTGTAGGTCTTCTCGCAGGAGCCGCTGTAGTACTGGTACGGCACCCAGGGGCCGCCCTCTCTGCTGCGCTTGTAGATGGCGAAGCTCTCCGGACGGCTGGTGTGGAACTTCAGCCGAACGTAGGTGATGTCGAAGGTTTTACCTGCAGGCAGACATGGAGCAGAAACAGCAGATCAAATGAAGGCAAAGAGATTTTACTGGAGGAAACAATCATGTCTCATCATCCTGGACGTGTTGCTTCATTTTATCAGAGGTTTTGTTTCGGCGTCTAAAACCGACAGACGTTTATTAGACGGACATGTGGAACCATCTCGACCCAAACAGAACCTGAAACCTGAAGCTCCAGAACTTTTGGCCAAATTTACATTTAAAAAGCTGAATTGATCTGCTGGCTGATTTTTATTATTTATAAAACTGTTACAGCTTGGTGCTTCCACTGTGATGTTCTGGTCCTGGTTCTGGTCCTGGTCCTGGTTCTGGTTCTGGTTCTCTCAAAGAAACATCTGGTCAGTAAAAGTTACATTTGTAAATATCTCATATTCATTTAGTGTGAAATGAGTTTATTTGAAATCAGTTTTTTCTTTCAAAATTTTTTTCAGGATTCTTTTGGACCTTCCAGACGGATCCGACTGCTGCTGGTTCTGAACCGGGATGAGTCTTTGACTCGACTCGTTTCACGTTCGGCTCCTGCAGTGAAATCCGGAGTTTCAGTTTAAATCTGACAGAAACCCGAGACCCGGATCGCGGCCGGCCCGGTTCTGAGCAGGAATGCAGGAAGCTGTCGGAGCGCGACGAAGCAGCGGACCGGGTCAGGCGGGTCTGAGCAGGTTCAGGAGCCGCCGCCGGGTCGCGGGCGATAACGGCGGGTCTGCTGTTTGCTCAGCCAAAGAATCCGTCCTGTCAACAGAGAGGGTACTGGGAGGGTACTGGGAGGGTACTGGAAGGGTACTGGGAGGGGGAGGGTACTGGGAGGGCACTGGGAGGGCACTGGGAGGGTACTGGGAGGGCACTGGGAGGGTACTGGGAGGATACTGGGAGGGCACGAGGTTACTGGGAGGGTACTGGGAGGGTACTGGGAGGGTACTGGGAGGGTACTGGGAGGGCACTGGGAGGGCACTGGGAGGGTACTGGGAGGGTACTGGGAGGGCACGAGGGTACTGGGAGGGTACTGGGAGGGGGAGGGCACTGGGAGGGCACTGGGAGGGTACTGGAAGGGTACTGGGAGGGGGAGGGTACTGGGAGGGCACTGGGAGGGCACTGGGAGGGTACTGGGAGGGTACTGGGAGGGGGAGGGCACTGGAAGGGTACTGGGAGGGCACTGGGAGGGTACTGGGAGGATACTGGGAGGGCACGAGGGTACTGGGAGGGTACTGGGAGGGCACTGGGAGGGTACTGGGAGGGTACTGGGAGGGCACTGGGAGGGCACTGGGAGGGTACTGGGAGGGTACTGGGAGGGCACGAGGGTACTGGGAGGGTACTGGGAGGGGGAGGGCACTGGGAGGGTACTGGGAGGGCACTGGGAGGGTACTGGGAGGGCACTGGGAGGGTACTGGGAGGGCACGAGGGTACTGGGAGGGCACTGGGAGGGTACTGGGAGGGCACTGGGAGGGTACTGGAAGGGTACTGGGAGGGGGAGGGTACTGGGAGGGCACTGGGAGGGCACTGGGAGGGTACTGGGGGGGGAGGGTACTGGGAGGGTACTGGGAGGGCACTGGGAGGGTACTGGGAGGGCACTGGGAGGGTACTGGAAGGGTACTGGGAGGGGGAGGGTACTGGGAGGGCACTGGGAGGGCACTGGGAGGGCACTGGGAGGGTACTGGGAGGGCACTGGGAGGGTACTGGGAGGGCACTGGGAGGGTACTGGGAGGGCACGAGGGTACTGGGAGGGCACTGGGAGGGTACTGGGAGGGCACTGGGAGGGTACTGGAAGGGTACTGGGAGGAGGAGGGTACTGGGAGGGCACTGGGAGGGCACTGGGAGGGTACTGGGAGGGCACTGGGAGGGTACTGGGAGGGCACTGGGAGGGCACTGGGAGGGTACTGGGAGGGTACTGGGAGGGCACGAGGGTACTGGGAGGGTACTGGGAGGGGGAGGGCACTGGGAGGGTACTGGGAGGGCACTGGGAGGGTACTGGGAGGGCACTGGGAGGGTACTGGGAGGGCACGAGGGTACTGGGAGGGCACTGGGAGGGTACTGGGAGGGCACTGGGAGGGTACTGGGAGGGTACTGGAAGGGTACTGGGAGGGGGAGGGTACTGGGAGGGCACTGGGAGGGCACTGGGAGGGTACTGGGAGGGGGAGGGTACTGGGAGGGTACTGGGAGGGCACTGGGAGGGTACTGGGAGGGCACTGGGAGGGTACTGGAAGGGTACTGGGAGGAGGAGGGTACTGGGAGGGCACTGGGAGGGCACTGGGAGGGCACTGGGAGGGTACTGGGAGGGTACTGGGAGGGGGAGGGCACTGGGAGGGTACTGGGAGGGCACTGGGAGGGTACTGGGAGGGCACGAGGGTACTGGGAGGGTACTGGGAGGGTACTGGGGAGCCGGGCCCCTGAAGACATCTGGGGGCCCCGGCCTCCCAGGAGCCCCGGCATCAACCGCAAATAAAGGTGAAGCAGCTGATAGGATGAATAAAGGCTGCAAACAGCGAGAGCAACTTCTGCTGAGCAGGTGATCTTTATGGGTCAAGGTTAACGAGAAGGATTTAACTGCAGGGTGGATCCTGATTTACTGCAGATAGTTAGATCCTATCAGAGTGAAGAGACCAGGACCAGAACCAGAACCGCTCTGCAGCCGGCTGCACATTAATGACTGAAACAACAGAAAACCAACTACAGACATGAAATGTCCTTCAGGTCCAGCAGAACGTTTCTCTTCCTGTTGGGACCAAACAGCGACAGGAAGCAGAACACGGGTCGAGCAGAACCTCCGGGATAAAAACACCCAGCAGCTGAAACGTGATCCGACTGGGAGGAAACTGGGAAATGAGACACCTGGAGGCAGAAGGTCCTATTTAAAGTAAGGGAGGGAAAACCTCTCCAGCCCAGAGGAAGGAGTCGTTTCCAACAAAAACAGTTTCAGTTCCTCAGACGGATCAGGAAGTCCGCTCAGGTCAGAACCAGAACCTCTGGGGAGGTCCGGAAGAAACGGCACCAGGACTGAAACCAGGAATGAAACGGCAGCAGGTTTAAAAACAAGCTGCAGTGTGAAAACTTTTGTTTTTATTATTTTAATTAAAAGTTGTGAGTTTAATACTGAACAGTTTCCCTGAATGTTATAAATGTTTGGTTGAATCTGAAGCTGGAGGGAAAATATTAATGTTAATATATTGATGTAACTATTTAGAGTTTAACATCTTTTACGATTAAATGAGGAAACCTGTCGGCCCTCATTGACCTCCACAAAGTGAAGCTCATGGTCGTTTTTACAGAAACAGGTAAACAAAGTTTGTTCCCATCATGCACTGCGTCGGTTTCTGGCACTAAACCCACAGTGGCTGCCAGAGGTTCGGCGCTAAACGGTTAAAAGTTATCAAAAGCAGCTCGACGCACAAAGAGGCGTCTGACGGCAAGCGGCATCGCTCCGTCACCAAACGCCTCCGGGTCCTCACAGCTGGACAAAAGCTTCTGCCAGCAGGAGACAAACAGCAGCGAGGACGCAGGCGGCCGATTGGACGACCGGCGGAAACAATGAGGCTCCAGCGGCAGGAAGACACCAGGTGACCCAGCTGCTGTTCAAACATCATGTGGAACGGGTCGGGATGAGTCCAGAGAGACCTCAGGGATTCCTCCTCCAGAACAATCAGCATATTCACCAGAGAAGCTTCACAGCTTGGAAACAAAGAGCGTCTGTCCAGCCTCACTCAGCACTCTGGGAGGAAACACTGACTCACTGGTCCCGCCAAAATAAAAGCTGAAGCAGCAACAAGAACATCATGAGAAGCTACGGCCATTTTATAATCTATCTATAATATATCTAGAGGACCTGGAGGACCTGGAGGACCTGGAGGACCTGGAGGACCTGGAATCGTTCGTTGCCAACTGCAGATTTATTTCGTCCAACAGATTTTCACCGATTGATCTCTGAAGGCTTCCAGTAAATCTGTCTTCAGTTCTGGTTCTGGAGCAGGACGGGTTCTGACCCGATCACACAAGAACCTTCAGCCACAGCTGGAGGTCTGAGGTTCTTCTTCCTGTTTCCTCGACAGGAAGTGCCTCTTCAACAGACAGGAAGCCGTTCTTTATTAAAGTTGGGATTAAAATCAGCTTCTCGGTTTAACGCCGACATCGGCAATTAGCCGGTGGAGCTTTAAGCCCCGTTGACCCGCCTGTGGAGGAGCGCTGACCCCTCGGGGACCTCAGGGGCCCCTGGGGGCCGCGGGGTCCCGGGGGCCCGGATTCCCGTCTGGACATGAAAAGGCGTCCGTAGGAAGAAGCTTTTCTTTCTGCGCCTGAGGGAGGACGGACGGAGTGACACGGCAGGAATGAAGCGGCTGGAATGTGACGGGAAGAGGGACAAGAGGACAGGAGGACGGGTTCTGGTGTCCTGCGGCGCCGGCTGCTTGTCGGAAACCTTCAGACTGATGAGACCCAGAACCAGAGCAGGTTCTGGGTCTGGTTGGACCAAGCGGAGCTGAGGGGGCGGGTTACGGTCCAATTAAGTTTCCTCCCATGACCTCATCGCATTCTTCTCTGGGACGGAGAACAATGGCTGCTTTGACTTTAAAATGAGTGGGCCGGACCGGACCGGGCCAGAGCGGGCCTCAGCCTGCAGTGAGTAATCTGATTACTCTGAGGCTTAACCTGCTGCAGAGTAATCTGATTACTCTGCAGCAGGTTGATTTCTCATTACTTTTAATAGTCAAACCCAAGTTTAAAAACTGAATCTACTTTTTCGTAAATGTCAGTCTGATAAAAATCTGATTTCCTGAACCGGATCAGACCCGGATCAGAACCAGATCAGAATCGGATCAGAACCAGAGCAGAACTGGATCAGATCCGGATCAAAATCGGATCAGAACCAGAGCAGAACTGGATCAGACCCGGATCAGAACCGGTTTGACATCAGGCGGTGCAGGTTGTCAGAGCATCCAGAGAGGATCTGATCGTCACACATTAACGGGCCGAGGTCCGGTTCACATGGCAACACCCAGAGAACTCAGAGCAGAACCCTGGACCGTTCAGGTCAAAGGTCACATGCAGTCCAGTCACAGAGACGCTTATCCTGCTCCAAACTGAAAGATGAAGATGAAGTCATCTCCAGATTTTGTTTGATAAACAGACTAGCAGGCGTCTGATTGACGGTGTGTGTGTGTGTGTGTGTCTCTTTCTCTGTGTGTGTGTGTGTGTTTGTTTATAATGCCTTGTGGGAACCTTCCTGACACATGCTACGTTGTGGGGACCCACTGCTCCTTGTGGGGACTGAAGCCTGGTCCCCACAAGGGGAAACGCTGTTTTTGGGTCAGGGGTCAGGTGTGAATTGAGTTTTGGTTAGGGTTAGGTATGTAATGGTTAGGGTTACGATAAGGGTTAGGCTGTAGAAATGAATGGAAGTCAATGGAAAGTCCCCGCAAAGATAGCTGCGCAAACGTGTGTCTGTGTGTGCCTGTGTGTGTGTGTGTGTGTGTGTGTGGGTGTGTGTGTGTGTGTGTGTGTGTGTGTGGTCTCCTATAGAGATAAGAGCTGCAGCCTCTGGAGCCTTTAATCAAACTGAGGAGCTCAAAGAAACTCATAAATATTAAACTGTCAAAAATTATCAAGTAAAATCTCAGATGAAGAAAACAGAAACATCAAACTGAGACGAGGCGCCGCCAGGAATCCATGACAAAAGATTAAACTGGCCCATCCAGCTGCTTCTGGAGTCAGAACCGGATCTGAACCGAATGTAACTTTTCCTCCATATTTGTGAAAGTTTTCACCATGTTTGCTATGAACAGATAATCTGTGAAAACAATCAATCTCCTCCCTGAGCTGCTACTGCTACCCGATCAGAACCAAGACTGGTTCTGATTGGGTCTTAGCGCTGTCAATCACGCTCGTTCATTCACTGATAAGTGCACTAATAGAAGATTAGATTGAATTTCTGTGAGTAATAAATAAATTGTTGTTATTGTGTAACTATAAAATGAGTAGAGAGACATAGATTCCCTGGAATGATGCTAGCTAGCTTAGCATTGAACATGGTGTTGCTCACCTTTTTCACTGGGTCAGGGGTTAAAGGTCATGCTGGTCAGAGCTGCTGCTGACCGACTCACCTGTTAGGTGTGGCAAGAGGTATAAGGACAAGTTAAATATATGAATATATTGTTAAATTATTTCCTTCATTCATTAAATGTCAGTGAAACGGAGGCTAACATTAGCCTGTAGCTAAGCTAACGATGCTAAACGGTCGATAATCTCAGTCTATTCGCCTCTCTTGGAGAAAAACTGTTCAAATTGATACTCTTGTCTTTTTCTGCCTCTATTTTATTTAAAACCTGACTTTATTATTTCTTTCCGTCATCGTCAGTCGATCTTGTTTCTGCTGTGAATCAGGAAGGAAACGATTCATGCAAATATGGATGTGTGTTTGTTGGTCTGGGACAACGCATTTTTACTGCTAAAACAATTTTAAAAACACTAAATGATTAATTTTGTAATTGACAGGAACCCCAATGTTTTCAGTTTCTATAAGTTAAAAAAAATGCAGGAATTGTAAAAACTGTACAGAAAAAATGTTTTGAAAAAAATTGGAAACTTTTAAAGTCTTTCTGTCGTAGGAAATAAGTAAATATATAAGATAATTAATCAAAATGCAATAAATTAACCAAAGATCATAACTTACATCTGCCTGAAAAAATAGATTTAATGCTGCAGTAAATTTAAGAATCTTAA